>UYJD01000005.1:282576-337502 GCA_900618795.1 Cyanodermella asteris
GTTCAACCTGTTCAGACAGGTTGACAGGTTGGACAGGTTACCCAACTCACCACCCAAGTCCAACAAGTATATAGTCGTGCGACTTCGTCGCACCCAGATAGGAGCCCTTAGGCTCAACTTAACAGTATGAATGCTACTTCATTGATCGTAACCTCGCACACTCAGTTTGCACACCCCGTGAAAGCCCCAGACCTACGAGCATTACCTTCAGACTTGACGCCGTCCTTCATTGGACGTCTACACCGTCAACCAACCTGTGCCTGCATCACATGTGTCGTGAATGTCAGCATCTACGTCGCAGCAAACGAGCTGCAAGTGGGATCTCTTAAAGCGCACCGAGTGGGTAGTGAACCGCTATGCATCCACCGGAAGCCACCTACGCCTCAAAGCACAACTGCTAACATAAGAAGTCGCGAATCTCGTACAGACGATACTGAGGTTGGATATGTATTATTTCTGTCCTGGGAGCCAACATCGACCAGAGGTCATTTGCCTCTGCCTCCAGAGGTACTTTGTAAGGCACAGTGTGCTGACGGTGAAATCACTTGCTACTCTAAATGGCACCTGCGCATCGAAGGACCGAAGCATTGACTCACAGGATGTTTCTCTTATATCATGTAGCGTAAAAATTCTAGCTACTGTATACCTTGCCCTGCTATGCGAACATCCCCGCCAACGCCGTGCGAACTATGCCATAGCGACCATGCTGAACCACAAGACAGAAACAATGCTGAAAGCAAGCACCCAAGCCAAGCACGAGATGTGCCTCATGCATGACATCTGCAACACACGAAAGTCTTTTGTGTATACTCTTGACAGAGATCTGCCAGGGTGTCTGTTGTGGGACCTTCGTGCGATATCCGCATTGCTGAGGTCCTACATCATTGACAGCGGCGAGGAGTTGGCGTAAGCCATCGGCTTGATGTCTGGATGCGGCACGGCATCGAATTGCTTGAATTCGAGCTTGAGTTCGGGGCCAATATTGATATAAGCTCCTTTGTTTGAGGTGCTGTCGCAATAGTTTGGCGCCGAGAAGACTGTGATGCAGCGTCCATCATGTTCCACCTCGTAGCCGTCCATCCTGACCTCGTGACTTCGAATGATAGCCTCAAGTCCATTGGCTTCGCAGAATCTCTTCGTGACATCTGGACCAAATTGTAAACCAACGCCTCGCTTGCTGGGGCCTCGCCCTGGCTGTTTTTGGGGATCAGTCCACAGCATCTCCATCATCAGGCCAGCTTGACCGGGTTGTCTTTGGTTATGGCGGTTCAGTTTTCGAACGTCGTCAAGAGTGATCTTATCCTCCGAGAAGAGACCGCCGTGAAGAACGAAATATTTCTTGCCGATCAAAGTGGCAAGAGGCAGAGCCGAAAAGCTTTCGGAAAACAGCTTGAAGACGCGATCGTTGTATTTGGCCTTGCACTCTCCTTCGAAGCCGTAGACCTTGTTCATGTCATCGGTCTCGTGGTTGCCTCTGTTCAAGAACATTCCGTTTGGTCTTAGCCACTTGTAAGCGTACAGCAGCAACGCGATCTCTGTGGACCACGAGCCTCTGTCGACAAAGTCGCCGTTAAAGAGATAAGCATGTTTATCCGTTGGGTAACCATTCAACTTGAAGATCTCCAACAGATCAAAGAACTGACCATGAGTGTCGCCGCAAACTGTCAGCTGTTTGCCGTCCTCGACTCCCGTCTCCACCATGGTAGGCTCGTTATATACCAGGTCATTGACGGCCTTCAGAATCTGGTAGACATACTTTCTGTGAAGTTTCTTGCCATTCTTGAACCTTTCAATCATGTCATCAATGAATTCCTGCGTCATTTCGTCACCAAGCTCGGCTCCGTCGTAGTTTGCGTCGACGGCTATCGATTCAATGTCAAGATCAAGGAAGGCTGATGGAGCGTCTTCGACTGCAATTGCGTGAGCAAATTCGAGAGCGCGGACAAGCTTCTGAGTCTCGGCATGCTTTGCCTTGATGTCAGGGTTCTTGGGTTCCTTTTGAGCGCACGTCTTGAGGTCTTTCAAGGCCTCCTTCGCCTTGGCAATGGCCAGGTTAGCCGTAGCTCGTCTATAATAAGCTTTGACATAGTCGGGATTCAACTCGACAGCTTTGGTGGCGTCTGCTATGGCGTATCCGTAGGCCTCGAGTTTGATGTGTGCCTGACACGGAGCGTTAGCAAGCAGCCAAGAGTCGGGCGGCGGGACGCAATTACCTGAGCACGGTTGCAATAGAAAGTTGAGTCCTTGTCAAAAGCCTCTATAGCCTTGGTGTAATATTCAATAGCACCTGGCCAGTCATGACTTTTGATTGCCGCATTGCCCTTGAGCTTGAGGTCAAGGGCGTCCTGGGGAACAGCGCTCATGGTGGTGTAAATTTGCCTGATGCAGGTGTGCAGCGAGGATGCAAAGGTCAGTCAATATTCGATAGACGCAGCATGGGTTACAGGCTCGCGGATCGGAGGGTGACTGCAGGCCAAGAGCAGATTGGAAGCAGGGCGGGAAAAAAAGCACGTGAGGAGTCTAGAGTGGGAATTTCGAGGGCGCGAAGTTGAAGCATCGCAGGCCGCAATGACGAAGATCTGCACTGCCAAAGTCGCCCAGACGTCTCTGCACTGGCTGCCTCCTCAACTGCCAGCTGGCCTCGGACGCAAAGCGTTAGCAACTGTATAGGCCTGCGCAGGCGAAATTGTACAGACCTTGACGAGGAGTCGCATACACAGCGCGCCGGGCAAGCTGGCTGTGAAGTTCTTGGTGACTTGTTGAGTCAATCAGCGCGCCGGCAACGCGGGTGTCCATGCCCGCGCTAAGCCCGAAGCAGCGGCCGACCAGACCTGTCACTTCGAGTTCGAGAGTTCGACATTGTCTCTGCTTGTCGCCTACTTGAACGATAGTACCTACCTTTCCTTGCACTCATCAACTCTCCTCTTCCATCTCCGACTCCAGGCTCACACCGACTGACCACACTCAGCCGACATCATGCCTAGTTCGAACTACGTCGCCCCTTCACAGGCTCGCCATCTGCGTGCCTGCATGATCTGCTCCTTTGTCTCTACCCAAAGTCGCTTCATTCAGGTTCGTCGAAATCCGAGACCAGACGATGAGGCATGTTACTGACAATATTCCAGGAAGGATGCCCTAACTGCGACCACATCATATCCTACAAAGGCGAGCCCCAGACTGTCACCGACTGCACATCCCAGGTCTTCGAAGGCCTCTGTCATATTGCCGATCCCTCTATAAGCTGGGTAGCTCGCTGGCAGCGCCTCGACAAGTTCGTCCCTGGAATGTACGCTGTCAAGGTCGTTGGTATTTTACCCGAGGAGGCTGTCGATGCGCTTGCTTCTGCTGGTCTTCCGTATATTCCGCGAGATGGAAGAGAGCCTGAGGACGTGGAGGGGAGATGAGCTGCGCAGATAATGATACAGAAGTGACGACCAGAGCTCCGACCCTATGGGCCACAACATGAGTTGATTCTTATTGGCGACGGCGTTGGGCAAGTTGGGTTTAGGCCGCCATGCTATGCTTCCTCAGCAACAGTCCTTGCCAATTCTGTGGACAGCCATACCAGCCTTAGTCGGTAAAACGCCCTCCTGAAGGAACGGCCACAAGTCGATCCGCTCATTCAAACCGCCCGAGAAACCCAGAACTATCCGTTAGCTTGTTAGGACATGCGGGGGTGTTCACCTCGACGTCCGTACGGCCAATAGCTCGTCTACAGAGCTACAATATTCTTGTCATGATACCGAAAGACTGGAAAGCAAGATCCGAACGTTTGTACCTCCTTCAAGCTATCTTGCAGCGGATACTACTTCGGATTGAATGCCCATCTTAGCGGAAGGTGCAGACTGGATTATCGCCCAAACTCTTGGGTTTCATGGGCTCGGCACCTGTGCTGTGTAGGCGAACGAAAGTATGTACATGGATATCTATTTCAGAACTCACCTCAGTTTCCGAGACGTGAGGTTCGGCGCATGGATTGGCTTGCGCACAGGACGACACTCTACCTTCCGCCTTATGTCCAGTCTTGCAGAACTGGTCCGATTTTTCCGTAACACAAGCAAGGTTCCGGTTGTGAAAAAGTGTTCAAAATTGGTCCGAGCCATAGTCACATTTTTTGATAGCGTTATGCCTGAACTCCCTGTGTCAATTTACGGGATAGCCTCATTCCGTGACTTCCACTTCAGGACCGTAGTACTACTTCCAACCCCAAATTATGTAGGAGACAAGCCCTAACAGACCGGTACCAGAGAACATAACAATAGCGTAGTTCATGCTAGCGGCTTGCTGGTGTTGCTGGCGGACAGACGCTGAACAAAAGGAGCTGAACCATGTACGCGCACGCAAACATATTTACCGCGATCCCGAACCAGCCGCGCATGCAGACCGGTCGCTAGATGGGGTGACCCTCAGCCTCGGTAGGATCCCGAACCAAACTACCTACCTGCTTGGATCAGATTACAGTATTACTTTGTTCATTTTTCTAGTCATGACCTGTGCGGCTGCTTGATCATTATCTTCTATTATAAATGCGGGGTGCTCTTTACAAGAGACCCTCGCGCCATGTCAGCCATGGAGGCACAGCCAGAGGACGAAAGCTTTTTCACTGAGAACCCTCCATCTTCAAGCTGCCATGAGCAGAGCCACCCGATTGGTTCGTTCCTCGAAGTACATGCGAATAAAGATGGTCAGCGGAGACCCATTGTTGTGGTTACGTCCGGTGGCACGACAGTCAACCTCGAGAAGAACACTGTGAGATTCATCGACAATTTTTCGGTAGGAACACGAGGTGCAACCTCTGTCGAGGAGTTCCTCAAGCATGGCTATGCTGTCATCTTTCTCTACAGACGGGGCTCGATGATGCCTTTTGCACGCCAACTGATTCATGCTGCCTCCGGACTTTTCGATCTGATGACAGTGGATGAAGCAGGCAGAGCCGTTATTGATCAAAGTCGAGACGTGTCCAAGATCAACCAAGCCGTTTCGGACTATCGCAGATACGCAGCTGCTCAGCAATTACTGCAGGTCCCATACACTACTGTGATAGACTATCTCTGGCTACTGCGTCTGCTAGCTCAAAAGCTACAGCCATTCGGAGCCCGAACCATGTTCTACCTGGCTGCGGCCGTCTCAGACTTCTACATACCAGGTTTCAAAATGGCCCAGCATAAAATTCAGTCCTCTCAAGCCGAACATGCATCTGCACCAACAGGGGCGCTGCCGTCATCGGGAACTGTCGTCCAAGATGGCAAACTGACACTCATACTGGAGCCGGTACCAAAGTTCCTGGCAAAGCTGATCACAGATTGGGCACCAGCCGCACTGATTGTCTCCTTCAAGTTGGAAACAGATCCCGAGATCTTGATTCGCAAGGCTAAAGGCGCTCTGGAAAAGTACCATCACCGCGTGGTGATTGGCAACTTGCTTGAGACCAGAGCTAAGGAGGTCGTTTTGGTGCGTGGAGATGAGGAGCCGAGGTGGGTCCGGAAAACAGACACCGATGACTCGATCGAGTCTGTCTTTGTTCCCGAGATTGTGCAGCTACAGAAAGAGATCATGACCACCGCAGGACGCTGAAGCTGAGGTCAGCGTCTCCAAGCTTTCAGAGAGAGCCGATGTCGGTGGATCTTGGTGTCAATCAATCCTCGTGCCCATCTTGCCATCTCGATTGGCTTTATACATGCCCTCGCCTTCATCGCCTTCCAACTTCTCAAGCTTCCAAATTTCGACACGGTCCTTGCATAGCTCGAGTGCTTCTTCCCCAGCCCTCCAGCCTTCTGATCGGTGCGCCGTGCTCACAGCAATAACGATGCTCTCCTCCTCAATCGCAACCGGGCCAAGCCTATGCTGGATACATATGCCAAACAATTCGTACTTTGTGCGAAGCTCACGTGCGATCGCCTGAAGGGTGCGCATTGCACGCGGGACATACGATGAATATGATAAAGATTTTACCTGTTTACCGCCAAACGTGTCCCGAGTAGTACCCACGAAAACAACGGTAGCTCCTGCGGAAGGCGAACGCACCTTGGCGATGGCGAGGGCAGTATTGAGAGGCGCTTCCGTTATCAAAAGAAAAGTGCGATCCTCTGTGAGCGTAGATATAGCAGACGCATGGTCCGAGGCAAATTTCTCAGCACTCGCCATCGTGTGTGTCGTAGCCGTGTCCTCGAAGAATATCTTCAAGCTCAACTCCCACGGAGGATACAGGAGACAAGAACAGACTGTGGTGAAGAGGTGCCAGATACGCCAAAGATACTGAGTTGGAGTTGGCCTGCCGCGGTGATTGTTGCGTATGCGGCAAAGTTTGGTAGCGCACGTGGTTGATGATCCTCGCGCAATCGGCGAACTTCCTAACATTCCTTTGCATCAACCTCTGAAACACCTTGATCTTCATGCGCCTGCCGCCTCCTGGTCTTTGTTGACTAATATTCGACCAGCTATTTTGACGATGGCTTCACGTTGGCCCCATCGCAACGATGCCAACCAGCAGCAACAAAGATACGAGCCTGACGGCGGCATGTACGACGACGAGCACTACGATCACCAAAGCGAGCGCGCAACGTCATGGCCCAAACCAAGCCCATCGCATGGTATTCGCTGAAAACGCGCCATTCCTAGTATCTTGATCACGGAAGGATGCTAATATGGCTCGATGGAAGATCACAGCAGGATACCAACTCGGCGGGGACCAGACTGGGATTCACAATCGCGGGACCACGGTCTAGGACAAGATGCTTCAAGAGACGGTCCTGGCATGCAAATACGCGGTCGTGCAACATTTCCGGGTCGCTACAGATCTCAAGAGTATCGAGACAGGGACAGAGAGGACTATGCGTCACGCCGATATTCGAGCCGCAGTCCCAGTTCTGGCCGCCGTAGGAGCAGAAGTCGAAGCTACAGTCCGCAAAACCGACCTCGACATCCTGGACAGCCCAACAGAGAAGTGATGCTGGATGGTCTACCTCAGAGCATGGATGAACAAGACGTTGGCCACCCCCACGCATGATGTCGGATCTCTTCCGCATAAGCATCTGTTTGTACGCTCATTATGAACTTGGCTAAGATCTTGTCTCTGCTCGCAACAGATTGCACATGGCATGACAACTCAATATCGAACTGGAAAACTCGAAGATATTCGTATCATCCGTGATCGCCGCTCCGGTATGTCCAGTTCCAGTGTGAATCAAGCTCAGGCCAGTGCTAATGCATCGTCAGGCGAATCTCGAGGCTTCGGATTTTTCAAGTTCTCCAGCCTGGAAGAATCACAGGCATTTGTGGAGTCGCACTTCCCGCACATACGTCTTCGATCACGAACATCTACTGGAGGCGACGATCCAGGCGTGCAAATTCGTATTGCGTACAGCCGTGAACGTGAAGACAGATCGAGGGCTGGTGAGGGTGCTTCTGGCGACTGGACTTGCGTATTTGTAGGCTCTTTCACTTCGCGGGCTCGGACGGCATGCTGATACTGTACAGTGCTCCACACTCAACTTTTCCAGCAGAGATGTCTGTTTCAAGTGCAACTCACCCCCGGTTGGTAAGCTGCCTCAATTGTCAAATCAACCATAGATGCATGCTGACCGATCAGACATGGCTGCGTACCAGGCTCAAGCCCGACAACAGGAGTTTCTCAACAGTGGTGACAGTGATGCTGCGATACAAGGACCCTCGTCTCAATTCCTCCTGATTCGTGGCCTAGAACTCAATGTCACAGAAGAGCTTCTCGCTAAGGGCGTTTCAAAGCTATTAAAGCCTGGCCAAAACCAAGCGCAACCAGCGAAGAAAGCAAAGGTGTCTTCCACGACTGATGACACAAACCTCGGGGCTCGTGACGGCAGCATCAGACGAGTCCTTCTTGTGCGAGATCGCCACACTGATGAGACTTGGCGATATGGATTTGCTGAGTTCGCTACTGTCGACGACGCTACGGCTGCCATGGCTCGCTTCAGTTCGTTTGATGAATTCACAATCTCGTCCAAACCTGTTAGTGTATCATACATACACACAGGAGTCTTCGTTCCGGTCTTTGAAGCCACGGAAGAGTGCTTTGCCTTCTCTCCAATTGGGAACTCGGCAACGAAGCTGCGGTACTGGAATGAACATGCATATATTAGCCAGTTTACTGTCACCAGTCCGGAAGAAGACACTGCCGCTGTCGAAGCCAGCAAAGCCAAATTGGCGACCGACCTTGCCGTCGCAGCTGCTCACAAAGAGGGGCTTGTGCCGATAAGCGAGGAGCAAGATGCGAAAATGAAGAAGCGCAAGGCAGAAGCAAAAGAGGAGGCAAAGAGCAAGAAGTCGACACCCGCCCACCTCCAGTTTTGGAGCAATCGTCATGCTGAGCTCCACGGCATCAAATCCAAGCCAAATGCCGATGGTGTCAGCAATGACGAGGGATCGCCCCAACCGGCAGGATCGAAGACGAGCCAGGAACCCTCACAGCAGTCATATGCCGATCCAAAGAAAATGTGCTGCTATCTCTGCTCACGCCAATTCAAGACGATAGCCGAGGTCAATAAGCACGAGCGGCTCAGTGAGCTGCACCGGAACAACCTAGGGAACGAGGAACTCCAAAAGAAAGCTCTCGCTAAGCTCGAAAAGGCGGGTTTATCTATTGTACCAGCTGCGACAGCGGATGACGAGGGCAACGAGTACCGCGATCGTGCCAAGGAACGTCGTCAAGCATTTGGTACGTCGAACAAGATATCGCTGCCAATGAAGAAAAAACTCCCGGAAGAGCGCAAGGAAGAAAGTATGGCAGCATCCGCCGGCCCTGCAGCTCCTTCGAAAGGTGCAGCGCTACTTGGCAAGATGGGCTGGACGGCGGGTGAAGGACTTGGAGCTCGAAGTGAGGGGCGGGCAGATACCATTGCGACGAACGTGTACGCTGCAGGAGTTGGTCTTGGAGCCGAAGGTGGCAAACTTGGTGATGCAGTGGAAGAAGCCGCCAGGAACTCGAGAGGAGATTACAAGGAGTTTCTGCAAAAGACCAAGGAAAACGCAAAAGCACGGTACGATAGCATGTCATGAAAACGGCTTTCCAGGAATTGTGTCCGTCTGTATTAACACAAGACGCTCACTCATAAAGCTCTTCAACATGTTTCATCATTCACCAGTCGTGCCACATAACGCCAGTATATGCCCTTTCCGCATGATCTCTCCCTCTGTAATGCCATCTCTCCGCCCACTCTGGTCCGTCGCAACGACCTTTTCAACCCGTCCCTCCCCATCAACCAGAATCCTCCCCATTCGGCCATCGATCCACTCGACACCAATCTCCCTGCCGTCCGCGGACTTCGCTTTCACCTCGCTCCACCCCTCGGGCAACGCATTCGCCAGCCTCTCGATCGCATCCGCCCTCCTCATCCCGGCCGCCAGCTCCATCTGCACTGCACGCACAAAGGGTGCCAAGCCGCGTTCCTCACCCGACTTTAGCTCGTCGGTATCCCGCGACAGGTACCGTCTCACGAAACGCGAGAGCGGGATCCAGCCAGGGAGGTCATGCTTCGCCACACGCCAGCAAAGCCTCTTCAAAGAAGTCACAGACCGCTCAAACACGGGCCCGTCCCCCTCGTGCTCGGAACCATTTTCGTCCACGTCCACGTCCACGTCCGCATCGGGCTCCAGTTCCAAGATCACGTAACTCGGACCCCGAAACGTCCGCTTGACCTGCTCGTACCGGTCGAATCGCAGACCCAGCACATCCGATCGGCCGTGGAACGCCGAGAAGAAGCCCGGGGTGGTTTGGGTCCGAGACACGTCTGGCCGCGAGCGTGGCGGTGCCCGCGTGCCAGGTGCGCCGGGTGCGGAGAGGAGGTTGGCGTCGAGCTCGGCCGAGGGGTCCCCTGGATTGAAGACGCTGATGCCGGTCAGCAGGCGGTGGGCTTGGACGGCGTTTGCGTGCGTCCGAGAGGCGATCAGAGTATCGATGTGGCTTCGTTCCGAGCGGGTTGCTTGAGATTTGAGAGTCGTCGTCACGGTCGGGTTCGAGAGCGTGGCGGCCAGGAGGGCGCGTTTGCGAGATGAGAGAATGTTTACTGCAAGCATGGAAGTTTAGCAGTCAGAATTGAGGTGAGAAACGCGTCTGTTTTAGGTTCGTGCCCTATCAATGATGATGTACCGGGCTTTAGATACATCGGTCTGCACATCGTGAGACGCTTGAGTAGGAAGCCTTACTTTCGTCGCGGACGCGTTGGATCTCTGCGTCGAGCGAAGCGTCAGTGTTGGAAACGGAGGTGGGCATAACTGATGATGCGCGAGAGCCGAGGAGAATGCCTAACCAGGTAGTCAAATGTCTAAAAACGAATACGAGAAGAGACCGCTTTGCAGCAATCAGAATGAGAAATGTTCGTGATGGGATCACGACAGCTGAAACGGATGACACGCGTTCAGGCCCGGTCTGAAGCTCACGACCTTAGGTTTTGACTGTCGACGCGAAAAACGCGCCACCAACCATGAGGCAGACTCAAGACACATCCAATTGAGCGGCCGCTTTGATACGACATCGCGACAGGGTCTACCTGATGCTGCCCAGAAAATGCCCAGTCTCATTTCACGAGGTCGGTTTGTTTTATGTTTCCCGTTGCGGCTGCTGGGCCGCACGAGTGGTTGGCAGCGATGCAGTGTGACAGCTCCGTGCATTCCGAACCCTGTCACGCAAAACGGCGAGATCACATTCGTTATCGCTAAACGCATGCGAAGACTATCCGCTCAGAGCAAAATGTGCTTCATTCAAAGTTCAAAGGTTTCAGTTCAGAAGCTTCTACTAAGCTCGTGGTATCAAGAGTTTCAGAACGCCAATCCAGGGGCCAATCACATCCACCCGCCCGACCCAATGTTGTTTTGCCCATTACATTCCACACTGAAAGTCATTCCTTGTTTACAAAACAAACGCTGCCACGGCCATAGCCATCGCACCGAGCGAAGCACCGACGGAAGCAGCGCCGTTGGCCGGTGTTATCGGGGCGCTGGTACTAGTAGGTTGAGACGGCCCAGCAGAGCCAGACGCAGAGCCAGAACTGGTGCCGGTCGGAGCTGGGTAGGGCGCAGCAGTACCGGCGCTGCCACCGCTGACGGGCTTGAAGTTGGCGCAGGCGATACGGGTCGTGTTAGCATAATGAATGACGATCGACTTGTCGCCGTAGAATGCTGGGTTGCCCTGGACGTTGCTCGTGAAGGGATCGTTGTAGGTCACAGACCACGAAGAAGCGGTGATCTTGCCGTACTTTCCAGCCAAGTCGCCGACCTGGCACGTAGCTGGAGCAGAGGGGTCGCACGGGGGCTTCTCGCCACGGTTGGTCGGGTCGAGATGTGCGAGAGCAGTGGCGCACGATCCGTTGGCAGCAACCTCGTGAGCGTGGATGTGGTAGACTGCAATGCACAATTAGTATAATGTCTTAGAGTTGCTGCGGAGCTTTGGCAATGACTTACGGTAGGGACCTCCAACCGACTGATCCGGAATATTGGCGAGGCTCACTTGGACGGTGGTACCAGTGCCGTTGGCGTTGCCGGTGACAAGGACTGAGCCGGTGATGCCAGCACCCGTCTTGCCGTCAAAAGTGGCAACGTATGCAGTACCTGGGGTGTTCTTATCAATGACCGGGGCGACAGGCTGCTGGGCAGCGGCGAGGCCGGCGATGGCCAGCATAGCGAATGAGGACTTCATCTTTTGGGAGTGATCGTTTGTGTAGAGGTATTGTTCAAACGAGGGATTTTCTCAAGGACCGGATGCTCCAAGAGAGTAAGATGCAAGGAGCAGGCTCGGAGAAAGATTATGCAGGTAGAAATTGGTGTGCGTCTGTGGGATGACGTGAAGCAGAAGAAAGAGCCTCAATGAAAACAGTCAACACGTGAAGGCTTGGGCTGAAACCCGACAACGACTGGCGGTGAGAAGGAGGCAGCTTCACACGCTCAGAGTGAAGAGTGGTGAATGCGATGTGGTGACTGGAGCCAGAAAGCGAAAGCGATTCAGGAGAATTTGAAGGCAGGAGCGGAAGACGAGTTGGGAAGGTGCGTCTGTCTCACAGCTATATGTCCGCTTGGCCCCTTCGCTCGCCCAACACGCACAAATCACGCACGAGCCAAAGACGTCCGAGGCACCGCCCACTGAGCGATGAGCCCCGTCTTGCTGGGTCGACTGAATTGTCTGGCCTCGACCGCAGCCACTTGCCGGCTTTCCCAACGCCAGGGCAACACGCTCGCGCGCTTGGAGAAGGTACTTGCGAAAGTCGTGCGGCCAGGCGGTCCACAATTAGAAGCACGAAACCGGGTAAAAAGGTGAGGACCTCTGCTAAGCTTTTGGGGCGCATGCAGTCGTGGAATGATTGCAACGTAGGCTGGCCCTTACGTTAACTGGCATGCAGCTGAGCTAAGGTGAAACCTTGCTGGCAGTTACTCTGAAATCGGCCTCAATTTTCCTCCGAGTCGTACGTGTGCTGATGCGATTGGGATGAAGGTACACCTGTCAGTTACCTCGTGAAAAGGCTCTTGCAGAGCGCCGCGTGGCAGAAAAGCCTCAAACGGCTCGAGACATGGTCGGCAGTGTTTATGTTGACATACGAGAGGCCGAATCGTTGACCCACGTCCATGTGAGCCCCATCCCTTCGGCCCATGACAAGTACCGAAGCAAGAATTTTGGCGTCGCACAATTTGACGACGGCCCCAGCCATCGACAATCAAGGCGCTGCGGAGACTGGAGTGCACGAGACGGATGGCGGCGCTTTGCAGTCTCGATCTGGGCTGCAATTGCTATGTTTGGTGTTTGGCTGGGCGGCTCTCGACCTTCGCTGTTAGCCTGTTTCAGCAGAGAACCACATTCGCCGGCTGTCGGTTGGCCAATGAAGATCCCTGTTTCAGCAACCTTGCAGCCGTGGCGCCGCCTTGGCCATGCTCGAGCCGCTCGGGCAATCTCCTCCACTCTGGGGGGCAACGTATAATAAGAGTGCACCTGATTGGGGGAGAAATTACGGCTCCTTCGATCTGTAACTTTGTCGGAATGCATCCGTGTGACACCACTGACAGGTCGAGGCTCTCCTCTACACAGTCGTCTTACGTCTTGCGACAGTACGTGCCCTGCGATTCCAATCACGCACAAGAATGAGCTCGAGCTCCCACTGCTCTGGCAAACGGGGTATCATACAATAGTAAATCTCGTCCTCAGAGTGCAGCTTCTACGTTTCCATGATCGCATCGCCATCTTCGTCTTCGTCATCTGCTGTGAGAGTGAACTGCCCCTTCTCCCAGCGCTCTCTCCGGTCAATTTCCTCCTGATATTCTCTTCGCAGATCCTTCATCCGAACCAAATTCCTCGGTCCCTTGTCGCCCTCCTTCTCAACGAACAGCCAGCCTTCGTTTTCAGCATCCTCCACCCCTTCGGAATGCCCAAGCAGTGATAACGCGTTGATGCTGATGAGATAATCGCCCAGCACGGCGTCTTTGTTCCCCACGACCTTGACTCTTGGTCTCTTCTGCGGACTTGAAACACGCCGAGCTTGTAATTTCTCAACAACACAAGCAGCTGCTCCGCGATAGTCGCCGTGCTTGACACGCCAGGCGTACAGTATTTTGACTGCAGTCGTGACCTCGATACTCGAGTTCGTGTCGTCTCGTGTTCTCTCCGCGAGCAAGCTCTCCACCTCTTTCTTTGTAGTTTCGGGAAACGGCAGTTTCAGAAGCTCGGCAACGGCGCCCGATGAGATCATGTTTGCCACCAATTCTTTCAGCCCTGCTTTGCGCAACGCCTTGTCCGTGTATCTCAGCAGCGCAGCGAAGGCTGAATCGTAGTCTCCAAGCGCAACCGATGCGTGGAACAGTCGTGACAGAAGCTCCGACTTTTGCTGAGACAATTCCGTGTGGCGGTAGGCATCTCGGTGCTGCAAGGCCAGTGACGCAAAAGCCGCTGCTTGCGCATGCGCCTGGATCGATGGTGCGGAAAACAACTCCAAGATGTGTGTGTAATAGCTTGCCATCCCTGTTCCAAAGTGCGCCGCCTCCAGCTGACTCAGTAGCGAAGCCGATTTGAGTGTGATTGCGCCCACTGTTTCGCCGGTCGGTCGAGACAGCTTGTAAGCAGCCTTCTTGAAGTAAGTCGCTGCTGTCGAATATTCTCCAACGCCGAAATGGTATCGGGCACGCACATACGTTGCCCAAGCCGTTGTCGGCAAGTAGCGCAAGAAAGACGATGCCAAAGCAAAGTCTCCGCGATGCAGCAAATCACAAAGAATGTGAGGCGCCACTGCCTCAGAACCATCGGGCAGACCCTCGCTGCGGCCAGCGCTGAATGCCAACAGGTCGCGGATTGAGTTCGTAAGCGATTTACTGGCCGACTGCGCATATGGCTCGAAATGTATCCCCTGAGCCCAGAGATCCTCCAGAACGGTAATTTTACGTCCACCCGACGCTCGACTGTTATCCACCATCCAGAGCGTGATCTCGATATCGCGGAGCCTGTCCACGAGCGTCTCGAAAGTCTTCCCGGGACTAAGGTGGGCTCTCGGGTACTCCTCCTTTTCCAGGCCATCTACGACGAGAAGCAAACATAAAAGATCGCTGACAACACGCTTGTGCAGCTGTAGCATCTCACCCGCACCTGTCACGAGCGCTTTCCGGCCGAATGAGGTATTTCTTCGGTAGGCCCCATTGTACCTTGTCTCTGGTAAGGTGTTGATTATGGTGGAGAACATTGCGTGGTCGAGCCCGTCGGGTCCGAGATCATCCAGATAACAAGTTAATGCATCGTAGGCGGGTCGATCGTAAATTTCTTCCAGGCCGGCTCTTTCAAAGAGAACCTCCATTCTGCGAAGAGCAGGAAAAGGAGAATCTTGCCAAAGCTCAACTCGAATAGCCTCTTCCAACGAATCTTTGGGCAACGCTGATCGAAGCTGCGCGGCGATGTGTATCAGATCCGCACATACACTTATGGAAGGTCGGGAAGGCGCTCTTTGAGGATCCTCGGCCTCAATGGACTGCGCAATATTGTGGTCGTAGCCACCAAGTACTTCTGGCGCGTTTGATGTAAGCTGCTCGGTTTCCGAAGATGTTCGCAGAGCGGAGACACCATTTGTGAGGGTTAGCCACGGTATATCATCCACCACGTCCAATGTCAATGCAAGAGCCTCAACAGGTTTGCCAGACAAGGAATTCGATGTAGTCGTAATTGCCGCTTCTGGTACGGTAGTTTGTTCCCAATCACTGTACCATTTTGAAGCAATGCTTGTGGCAGCAGTAAAACGCTTATAGTAGAGCTTGTATCTCCTATTTAGTCGAAGCATAAGCCAAAATGTCACCTCCTTGTGGTCCTCGAGACCTCCAACCTTAAAGTCTGCAAGCGTCCAGACAGCCTTATCTGAAGGATCAGGCACACGTAAGGGTGTTCCTTCAACGAGGTCGACCACACCGCCACCATGGTCACTTTCAAGATCTCGTACAGCCCAGATCTTGAAACCACCACCATGGTGAGGAGAATATGTGACAACGTAATACTTGTCACCACCAAATCTGGGAGCTGGCTTGGTGTTTAGAACCGAAAGCACATGCTTGTGTCCGGGGTCCAATGTCAGCTTCGCAGTCTCATTCTCGCCATAGTCGATGCCGAGCAGATCTTTCTCGAAGACGGCTCTACCGGACTCAACACTCCAGATCTTGAGCGTGTGGCTGACTGTAACGGAGATCAAATGCGTGCCATCAGGTGAGGGCAAAACCGAGAGTGCAGTGCCCAAGTCCAGCAACTGTCCATCATGCTTGATCTTGTTCGAGCCTTGCCACGGCAGCAGACCACGTAAAGAGCTCCATTGGCCATCGCTATATGCGCTTTCTTCCCATTCCGAGCCGTTGGCATTCTGTTGTCGGGTCAATCGAATCGTCCGGCCATCGGTCATGGAGAAAAGTAGTTCCTGCTCTTTTGCTGATGACAATCTGAAGACATGGCCAATCGCCAGTGTACCTAGTCGACAGCAGCGACACCAGCTTTCAGGATCGCCATCCGACTTTTCGGTGGCCATAAACCATGTCGAATGTATTCTCAGCGTATATAGCTCCTTGCTTTCCGTGAAGACGAAAGCATCAAAGGTGTCACCATGCTCAAGATCGGCAAATGCAACACAGCCATTCCTTATTGCTGTCGGAAACGTGAATTGCAGGACAATAGGAGCGTCTAAGGATGTCTCTAACTTTCCCGTCTTCTCGCGAGTGCTGAGGTCGACCGATCGGAGCTCCAGAGTTGTGCCATCTCCTAATGACCTCCATAGAATGCTTCGGGGAAATCTCTGCTCGCCTCGTAGAAAGACACCACCTGCGTTCGCTTCGCGCCTCTTTGTGTAGTCTTCCGCGCTCTTGCATTCAGGGTAGTCGTCGACAACTTTCCTGCCTCCTCTCGACAGTCGACCAAAAGCACCTTTATCGGGAAGCCGAATTTGAACGATTTTGCCTTGCGCTGTAGGCTGCAAGTCGAGACGTAGCTCGTTCCAATCGGTGATGCCGGCCTGTGGCGCCGATTTGCCCTCGTCCATAGCTCAAAGCCTAATTGAAGCTATTACGGCCGCCCTTGTTTGGCTGGTCGGAATGCGAACGAACCGGATGGTGGCGGAAGGGACGATTGACAATCGAGAGATTCAAGGAACACGGTGTCTAGACAAGCGGAGCATGGTCAAAGAGGAAGGGACATCAGATGCGGATGGTTGGTAGCTGTCTTGGACAAAGCTTCAAGCTGTCGATGCAGCGTGCAGCGACGCGATGTGAAGTGTCGGAGGTAAACGCCGAAACGACAAGCGCGATTGCTCAGCGACTTCAGGTGCGGCCCCAATGACGGAGCGCCCCGCGCGCTCCATTGAATGACCTGCGAGGGCGTATTGACTTTCATCACAAGGCTGTCCACTTCGACATTCAACTTCCACTTTCTGCCTCACCCAGTCAGCGAAGGTGCGAGGACTGTATCTGCAGCTCTACAGGACCTAACACTCGCACAACATGGCTGCGAAGGTGCCGCGCAACTTCCGATTGCTGGAAGAGTTGGAGAAGGGCGAGAAGGGGCTCGGTGCTGGTATGACCAGCGTCTGTCATATCCTGGGTTGGCGTACTGATTGGATATCCAGAGGCATGCTCGTACGGTCTTGCAGACGATTCCGACATCACCATGTCCAAGTGGAACGGCACAATCCTGGGACCACCTCACGTGAGTTGAGCCTGAGCAAAGACTCGTCGTGTGCCTCACGACAATTCGGCATACGATCCGTGGGAGATACTAACGGCCCAAACAGAGTGCTCACGAGAATCGGATCTACAGCGTCAAGATAGATTGTGGTATTTACTCTTCTGAATGTGCTGCCAGGTCCACCGTGCTGACAAGACCAGGCCCAACATATCCAGACACTCCTCCCACCGTTCAATTTCTATCCAAAGTCAACCTGCCGTGCATCGACCAAAAGAACGGGCTGGTCGATCCTTCGAGGCTACCGTGTATGGCCCAGTGGAAGAGGGAGTATACCATGGAGACAATCCTTATAGAACTTCGACGGTACATGGCTCTTCCAGCTCACAAGAAGCTACCCCAGCCTCAGGAGGGTTCCACCTACGACTGATCCACGCCGGCGACCTACCTTGATTACATTTTTGGCACTGTATTAGAAACATCGATCGCGTTACCCGGCTCAGATCGCACGTCTCCTTCCGACGGAAGTCTCTGGAGCTCGGGACCGACGATGAACAGTCCGTGACCGCAGCTGGTGCCAAGTTGTCAGTGGTTCAATGCGCTTACTGAGATGGCGACCCCTTGAGTTGGCATATACGCAGGCATGCCGGGCCCCGAATCTATGTGTGGTGGCGTGTGCGGACAAGCAAAGGGCGCATAGTTTTCAAGTTGTTTTACGAACAATGATCACGACCGATGCATACAAATTTGCATTCATTTTCCGCATCAACCAAGACTTCCTCGTTGTAACTTCTGTGCTGTCCAATAGGGGAGTGATGAAACCAGTCAAATGACCGAAAGATCAAGCATGTCCTTGTCGTTTCGATGCACTTCCCACTTCTGACAAGGACTCAAAATTGGAACCTGATCAAGATTCCCGCAGCGGTCGAACAAGCTTTACGAGTCTCCCACAATACCAGCCGTACATCAAAGTCTGGTCACCATACAACCTCTTCAGGAGTACCCAAAAGATAGCTCGAGCCAAGCCACGGAGATCCAATCTCGTATTCGGCAAACTCTGGGTATCACAGCATTACGACACGAGGGATAGACCCGTCGGGGTATGGCCTTCTTTTGGTCGGGCAATCCGCAAAAGCGTCCGAGTGGATGGGAATCAGGAGTAAGTGTCGTGAATGGCACTCATAAATTATTGGTCGCCTGGAGGTAATGAGTATAGGCCTCGCATGTTTGGGTTTACCGTCTCGACATCTGTCCTCAGAATCGGCGAGCTAATCTGTAGTGTGCCGCGTCTAGACTGCATATGAATGTATCACAACACCTGTTACGAGCCCTGCCCATATAGGTAGCGAAGGCTGTGAATTGGCCGTCGATTGCCAGCGACTAGCGTAGACGGCACTACTTCGCTGGCTTGATATGGCAGTCGACCCACGAACGCCTCTTTCTTCGTAAGTGTACTGGTAATGGTCGTGAAGGTCTGGTCAAATGCGTCTCCTAGGCTGTATGACAAGTTTCGCCTTGGGCTGGAGTCCGGATGTGCAAACATATCAGGTTCCAAGGAAACCAAGCCCGAAACTAATTGTGAATCGCTAAATTGTCTCTCGCCTTCGTTCGGTCTCGTGGGAACGCGATTGGGTCGTCAATCTATTTCCAGTAGGACCGTTGTTCGTAAGGTGTCGTAACAGCATGGAAACGTCATTCTATTTGCACAACTTCATCAGCAGCGGCGTCACGGCCTTGTCGGTGTTCGCACCGCCCGAGATTCAGCCCTACCAGTCCCCTGCATCCTCCCCTTTCACGATAGATAAGACCTTGTCGTCCCACTGCTGCCTTTGCTCGGATGACTGCTTCCTCATGTGCCATTTTTATTGAACTTTCACCGTCCGTCTCAGCAGCTTATACTGGGCCGCTCGTTCCTTACTAAGATGTTCCGTTCGTGGGCAACAGGCCAAAAGGCCAAGCTCAGTGCCACCTCATCGAGCCTTAACGCCGAGAGCGAGCAGGAGGCATTAGCTCAGTCCATGCTGGCTGCCCAGCATATCATGAATGACGACTTAGATAGCGCCGAGAGAGGTCTCAAGGAAGGAGATAGCTCTTTTCATAAGTTGGGCATGGGCCTGATAGCTTTTTTGAGAGCAGCTTTGGGGTTCGAAAAGGATATTATGCGCGAAGCTCAAGAGAAGCTTTCAGTGGCCGAAGCTCAAGCATCTAAAGAACAAAGAGACTCCCAGAAAGGACCAGCCGCGTTTCGATCCAGTATCTATGAACCGGGCACGGAATACGCCCTCACGTACGCACAATGTTTGCTGATGTCTGCTGTCGTTGGAGTACTGAATGAGAGCCTGACAGAAGCTTTGCGTGGGTTTTATAACATGCGCAAAGCTTACACGACTCTTTCCGGAATCATTGAGGCCGAAGAAAAGTATTTGCGACTGCACGGGGGCTCCCAAAGCGCTGCAGGTTCCACTGCACAGTTTACGACAAGCGCGGCTTCAACACAACCAAATTCAAAGGCTGGCTCCACTGCCAATCTTGCCGCCACAACCCAGAAGGACGACCCTCAGGAGTGGGAGGTGGTGGTTAAAGCTGACAATGGCAATGCCGAGGACGATGCTTTTGAGGACGCAGAGGAATCGAGGTCCGACTTACCCACTCCAGCGGAGTATCAAGGAAAGACAGTAACTCATGGCATACTAAAAGATCTATCGCATTTGTCCGTCAGCAATATCGAACCGAACGTTCCCGCTGATAAGGACGCCTCATCCAATGCAAAGGTCACGGCCGCGGCGAGCACTGGCACGAGTACTACAGATCTCCAGGGCGCAGGTATCCCGTTGCTGAATGGTTCGCCGACTCAGCCCAAGTCTCCAATGTCTGTTGCTGGAAACCTGCCGGACTCTGAGATAATCCGACATCCTATTGACGTGTACATTCATTCGGGAGCAAATCTGTGCTTTGGAATGTTGCTCATGATGCTATCCATGATACCCCCAGCTTTTGGAAAGCTTCTCAGCATTATTGGGTTCCGTGGCGACCGCGAGCGTGGTTTGCGGATGCTCTGGAAAGCGACTCGATTTTCGAACATCAACGGGGCAATGGCTGGCTTGGTAGTTTTGGCGTTCTACAACGGCATCATTGGATTCTGCGACATTATCCCCGATGCCTCTTCAGATGTCCCGGATGACGCGCTTGAGAACATCGAAGGGTACCCGCTGCATCGTCTAGAGGCTCTCCTCGCGTCTTTGCGGACGACGTTCCCAAAGTCGGGTCTGTGGAAGCTAGAAGAAGCACGCATGCTTGCTGCCAAGAAGCAGATCGACAAGGCCATCCCCATCCTGTCACAGGACTTGCATTCGCCTCTGAAGCAAGTCAACGCCCTAGCAGTCTTCGAACGTGCTTTACAAGCAATGTACTCGCATCGTTTTGAGATGTGCTCGGACTCATTTATTGAGTGTGTCAAACTCAACAATTGGAGCCATGCCCTTTACTTCTATCTCGCTGGTGCAGCTCAAGTCGAGCTTTATCGCAAGGCTATCAAGAACAGTGATGACGCCACAGCCAAGAAGGCCGCCCACAGAGCAGAAGAATTGTTCGGTCAAGTGGTCGACAACGCAGGGAAGCGCAAGTTCATGGCCAAACAGATGCCGTTTGAAGTCTTCTGCATACGAAAGCTGTCGAAATGGCAGGAGCGTGCCAAGGAGTGGGGCGTGCCCATGATCGAAGCCATCGGCACTTCGCCTTTATCTGAGATGATCTTTCACTGGAATGGATACAAGAAGATGGACGACGAAATGTTGGAGGGTTCACTTGATTCTATTCAATGGAATGAGAAGCACGACAAGCTCTGGGATCGGCAAAGCTTGGAGGAAAAGGCAATCACCAGTCTTCTGAGAGCAGCCACCCTACGATCCTTGCGACAGTATGGTGAGGCCCAGAATATTTTGAAAACGGAGATCCTTAGTCATGATCGAAGCCAATTCACGGGCGGTCATCGTGATGATTGGACACTACCCGTGGCTCACTACGAAATGGCAGTCAATCTTTGGCAGACGCGAACAGAAGCCGGGACCGCTCTGGAGGGCAATGAAGAGAATTGCAAGAAGATCAGAGAAGCGCAGGAGTGGATTGAAAAAGTCAAGAACTGGGGAGCTTACGTGCTTGATGCTCGGATAGGTATGAGGGTCACAGCAGCAGAGGGGACGCTGAAAAAATGGCGCAGCCAACATGACAGGTAATGAATGACCTTTTACAGTGATGAAGAAGGTCAGCAAGGTTACGGAGAGAGCGTTCGAAGGCAGTTGACGGATGCTCACATCTCTTGTCTGTCCTGGAGTTCTCACGCGGTGGCGGGATTCCAGTTTTGCCGGTCTGTAAAGGTCAGCCCAAAGAGATTGCCCGAGGTGCGCCGACTGCAAGCCTCATCAGCTCTTCAACAAGCTCAGGACGCTGTGCTGCCCGAAGCTTACATATCCGACCACTAGCACTTATCACAGAGGCTAGATCCCGCAGCAGGGATTGTGAACAGGGGATGCTTTGTTGTGTAGCGCAGGACTTTCCCGTCAGCACCGCCCGCATATGCCATCGAACAGCATCTCAAGTTCGTCGGTGAGCTTCAGATACGGTGGCTGTTACTCTTGAATCAAGTTTATGGTCGCACTATTGACGTCCATCGCCTGCGAACTGTCTGAATGTTGATGCCGTCTTCTGGCACCTCTTGGTACATCCGCTTCTTACCGATACTTCTGCCCAATCTAACGAGTGATAGGGAAAATCAAGGCGTAACCATACCGGTGGATCGCCGTGTCATTGACCGTATCGTTGAAGTGTAACGGACAATCCATCCGTCTAGCTGTCCATGAATTTAAAGTCCTACCAATCACCCAAGGTACAAACTTCGATAACAACAACAGAGCTGGATGTGCGAATGCTGTATGGACGTAGCGTCTCATGATTGTTCTTTTGCTAATTGGTGCTAGTGCGTTGTGCTCGAATCGATGTACGGTCAAGACCAGGTACCCGGAGGCCTCATATGGAGCGGAAATATGGCTTGCTCTGAAGACAAATTTCCAGCCCTCGTTGACACATTTGTGAATCTGGGAGTCGATGGGTTGGAGAAGGATCCGAACGCTGCGCTGATTTTCAGCCTCGCTTCGTACCAGGGACAGAACCTTGTCTTTGTGTACTTGTTGTATGCAAAGCCCGTCGCGAACGCATCGGTATTCGGTGAATACTTAGCCGTGTCTAATCCCTCCGCAGGTTATGGCGACATGCAGATCCGTACTCTTTAATACGCAACAATCGAGTTTGCGAAATCCAATACTGATGGCCTGCGGGAGATCTACTGGGCACGAACGTACAAGCTGATAGCTGAGATGTTGCAGAAAGCCATTGACACCCTTTTGTTGAAGGTATCCGACCAATCCTGAACGCAACGAACATCTTGCCTTCCGCGACGTTGCAGCCAATTACCAGGAATCAAGTCGAATCCATGTTGGCAAATGGGGGCAATGCTCTTGGGCTCAACCTGGAAGAGGCTCCCTACCTGATATCCGAGTGCGCGGCATGTAGACCGATACTGCCGATGATCAAAGAAATCTCGGAGCTCATCATACAATATTCGAAAGGCCGGATGAGTTCGCCAAAGCTAACGGTGCTTTGTATAGATTATACCTATAGGATTTATGCAAGTCAGTTCCAAGATGTCATCGCTGATTACGGGGCCACCAACAAGGCCAAGCTGCAAAATATCGCCAAAGACTATGACCCTGAAGGTGCATTTCAGCGCCTGGCGATTCTGGGCTTGATGGTGCGCCAGCGGATTGGTAGTTATTCCTGAGTGGAACCCAGTTCACCTCGTGATGATCCGACCTGTTGGGCAGTTGCGCTGGATCTCAAGCAGCGTAGTCAGTGGTGGAACTACAGTCCTTGGTCGATGCGTCGGTCTTCGGTCTTTGAAGAAGTCTGGTGATCGCACCCAATGTCAGGTAGCATTCGACGCTTGCGATTCAGTTTGAGCAGCATAATAGGGCGGCTAAAAGTCATTGCCGATGTCCTTGTCCAGACAGATTCGGTCAACAATCCCTTCACTGCTATGCTTGCAGCTTGTGGCCCCAAAGTTCTGGAAAGCTGAGCCCATCGTGAGACAGCAGGCGCAAGAAGACCATTACGCACGACGGAAAAGAGTCGAAGACGGTAATATTGGTAATTATCATACGTTGGGTGACGCCTTTTCAGCATAACCCCTCGGATACCCACCTCAATGATTACAAGTCCGCACGTTTGCGTCTTCCGGGACTCGATCATGACTCGAGCCGAATAGAGCCTGCAGTAGCATATAGAGAAGAGCACGTGTCGGAGACAACCTCATAGCTGGAAGCAGTCCTTTCGAGAGCAAAGAATTGCTGGTCTTGACGGACTTGCTGCTACTATCGCTGAGAACATGGACGGATTCGTGTGACCCAAGCCTTCCAGAGCGGAGCGTAGCTATCATCTCAGCACGTGCAAAAGGGAGCAGAAAGCGTGAGGCGCCTGTGTATGAGTCGACTAGCAGCCCGTCAAGAGCCATGTAGGCGTGTGGCACGGATTGGTCTAAACGAGGCGCGTGCAAAGTGTCTCATGTACATCTCCGCTCCGCCCCACGGCCCTGAGGTCAAGCTTCCCGCCGTCGCATCGTCTTTCTTTGCATTACTTCGAGCTTGTCGGCCACCAATTTGAACATGGACATCCGCCGACGAACGCATCGACACTAGAACCAACCATATCGCCATCCAGCACCTTGCTCACCAACTACTAGTATACGCGACTTCGGTATTCTATACGAGCTCTCGGCGCATATATTCGTGACCCTTGTTCGGTGCCAGGTACCTGTTTCGGATCCGTGAACTGTTCACGAAAGTCTTGTCTCGAACCTGGCATCCCCATCGCCCTAGATGACCGTGGCCATGTCGCAAGCTACCCGGTGTTTGCTTTGAAATAAGAGGAGGGTTGAATGATCAACAAGTCGTGAAGATGAGCGGGCGCAGGGAAGACGGGTCGAGGACGGGTTTTCAGCCAGAAAATGGATGGAGCATATCCGGTCAACGCGCGGGCATGCGAGGCCGAATGGCACCAGGGCCTTTACCTGGCTGGGCTGGGGCGAAAGATCAAATGTGAGTTTGCATGTCGTAGGTCACTTGTCGCAGTGTATCGACAAGGTTGCTCAAACCGCAACATCACTTCAATGCGGTCAGAATACATAGAGCGCGCAGTATACGAACAAGGAAGGGCCTGAAGAGATCGCTATGACGGAAGCGCAACATCACCAGCTCGAACATGTTTGCCATGGGCCTGCCGAAGACATGAGATCCTTTCAGTTCGAGTTGAAATGTCTCGGCTAACGGGTATGTGCATCTAGTCGAGAAGACGAAGACGCCCCAGTCTCACCAGGAACCAAGACCTCTTCGAAGGGCAATAACAACTATTTCGATGCACAGATCACCTCCCAATTCCCCCCTTCCCTCCCAAAAGAAGGTAAAGATCCCCACCATCCTGACGATGTCGACGGTGCACGAATTGAGTGCTGACTCGCACCTTTGTTCTCCAGAATTTTCCAATCAGTCTTCTATTTCCTCGATTGCCCCTTGGGCAAGTGACTCGTCGTCTTCGTCACGGCTCAATGCGCCTTTCGGATCTTACTCGGAGGCGTGGTCGGACGGCCGGCCCAGCACGCCACGCACATTTACGAGCGAGTCCTCCGTATCGGCAGCAGGTGGTGAGGCCACTCACAGAATGTCGATATCGGAAAGACTGAGGCAGGAAGCCAACAAAGCTCGACAACTGCGACATCCTGGATCGATCAAGAGCGAGGAAAAGTCCCCGGGGAACAGGAAGAAAGGCGCCACAATATCTGCTGTTTCGGCGTTTAGAGGCCGAGAAATGCCTTTGCGAGGCTCGCCGGATGCTGCTACACCGCCAGGACCGTCACGTCCCAAAACCCCTACCGCTGACGTGACGCCTTGGGAATTCCAGGATGTCACGAATGTTCCACGCTATGGTGAGGCACCTGTACGGCCGGACGTTCCACCAGTCCTAGAAATGTATCGTGTGAGCACGGCAAATCTGGAAGCCGCGGCTGCAAACTCAAGGCACCGAACCTTTGGGCATCGTAAAACCAACAGCAAGGACGATGGGTTGGGATTGCGCCTGCAGCAGTCAGTCACAGACCTGGGAGATCGCTCGAGGCTCGCAAGTAAGCAAAGCCGTACCAATTTGAATCCCTTCTCTCGCAGGCAGACCGAAATGCTCACCCCAGGCTGCTCACCACAACTGGATGCTGGGCACCGCATCGAGCCTAGAGCCACCAGTCCCAATCCTAGTATTCGTAGCGCCATGCATGACAATCGCTCTCAAACTGATGGCACTGGATCGAGTGGTTCTGGAAGAAAGGGCATCTTTGGGCGCATCGGCCGACATCTTCATCTCCATGACAAATCACAAGAGCTGGACGATGGTCGAAGCATTCAAAATCACGGCTCACAGGACTCCAGCAGTACTCTCAATGCCATGAACAATGGGCCTATAAAACCACTTCCTCAGCGCGAATACAGCGTCACGAGCGACGATTCGACTGGCAGACATGGGCAGATCGAACGCCGTGGAACAGGAGCGATTACCAAGAAGGAGAGCAAAGCTAGACTCTTTCATCGTGATCGTGGCAGGTCAGACGACAAGAAGCGCTCTGGCAATTCGGATGGCGGCGGAGGGTCTCGTATAGCGGGCACGCCGGGCCGTCTTCACGACGGGAATTACTTCAACCTCGACACCGATTTGACCAACATGGAAGGTATAATTGGATCAGGCGCAGGGGTGACCTCTCCATATTCGGCTACTACCGCCCCAGGATTGTCATACTTCGATCCTGTCAATTCCTCCACACCCCAAGCCATGGAAACCCCAATGACAGCTGCAGGTGCTGCAGGCTGGGAAGCTCCGGACTCTTGGGGTGTACCTAAAGAAGATCCAGGCGAGGATGAGGCCAGCATCGTTCCGGTGCAAGAGTCCCTACCGGAGCCTGGCGATATCGATATACCTTTCTGCATCCGCATATTTCATATCAACCAGACCTTTGCAACATTGGCACTACCATTGACCAGCTGCGCGAGCGATATATTGGAGGTCCTCGGCAAGAAATCCTTTCTCCAAGACGACCAGGGTAATTACCAAATCGTTCTGCGAAAAGGCGACGTTCAGAGGCAACTACAAGCCTCTGAGAGGCCGATCGTGATTCAAAGACGGCTATTACAACAGGCTGGGTACTTGAACAAAGATCACCTAGACCGAGAGGGCCAGGATGACAACAGCTACCTCTGTCGTTTCACATTCGTCCCAGCAAAGATTAGGGGTCCTTACAGCTTGGATCGCGAAAGTGGCATTGAGTTCGAGAAAATGAATAAGTTCAGCAACATCGACCTCTCAGGACGCAGCCTTACAGCAATTCCTATCGTGCTGTACAAGAAGTCGTCGGAAATCGTGAGCTTGAATCTGTCCAGGAACTTGGCCCTTGACGTGCCCCGAGATTTCATACAAAGCTGCTCGCATCTCAAAGAGATCAGTTATGTGGGCAATGAAGCACGTCAACTTCCTCCGGGCTTTAGTCTAGCGTCGAAACTTCAAGTGTTGGATGTTTCGCACAATCAAATTGAGCAGCTGGACTCTGCAGACTTGGGACGGCTCACGCAGCTTGTCAGCCTTAAAGTGGCAAACAATGCGCTCAGTCAGCTCCCGTTTTACTTCACCCAATTCAAGCAACTGCGAAAACTCACATTGTCATCTAACAATTTCAAACGCTTACCGAGCTTCTTCGGTGAGCTGCGCAGTCTGGTCGACCTCGACATAAGTTTCAACGCATTGGAGGCATGGCCACCAGTTGAAGAGCTAGTGAACCTGGAGAGATTCTTGGCGACGAACAACAACCTGGATGGCCCTATCCCTGATGATTATAGGAATCTCATCAATTTGAAGGATATCGATGTGCGCTTCAATAGCATCACAAATGTCGATGCCATCACGCACTTACCACATGTGGAGCAATTCCTTGCTGGGCACAACAAGATCACCAACTTTGAAGGCTTCTTTCCCAAATTGAGGGTTCTCCATTTTAATCACAATAACATGACTCGCTTCGAGGTGACAATGCCGATGCCCGCACTCACGACCCTCAATCTCGCGTCAAACGTCCTCGCGTCGATCGACAAATCCAACTTTGAGAAACTTTCCAACCTTACCAAGCTCAACCTTGACGGCAATCATTTCGCAGGGTTGCCACACGAGATAGGGCGACTCACAAAACTTGAAATATTGACTATCGCGAAGAACCGCCTCATCACTTTTCCGCCCACCATTGGCTGCTTGACCGAGCTCAGACGACTCGATGCTCGGCATGGCAATATCAAAAGTTTACCAGCAGACATCTGGTACTGCGGGAAACTTGAAGAGTTGAACCTATCCTCGAATGTACTGGACAGCTTTCCCAAGCTTGCGCCGAACACCAATCTCGATCCGCCGAGCGCCAAGTCCAGTTCGTCATTGCAGTCTTCATTCATGTCACACCAGGGCTTGGACGAACTCGGCGCTAATGGAGACGATGTGACCCAGCGACGCCCCAGCCAGGCTTCTGCAGGTATGCTGAGCTACGGCAGTTCCCCCGCCAATTCTACGAGGAAAAATTCAGTGATGTCAACGTCAAACTACAGCTCTGGGCGCAAGCCGTCAATGCCAAGCCGTCAGTCGACTGCAGACACGAATGGGACGCTCTCATCGAAAGAGACAATAGTCCCAGGAACTAAGGCGCCGACTCTCGCATCGTCGCTGCAGGTTTTATCTCTAGCCGACAACCGTATCAATGACGAGGTATTTGATAGTATCCTGTACCTCGCGGAGTTGAGGGTATTGAACCTCTCGTACAACGAATTGGACGACATCCCGCCGAACATCATTCGCAGGTGGCCAAACCTCCGCGAGCTGTATGTCTCCGGCAATGAATTGGTCTCGCTTCCTACGGACGATTTCGCCCATCTTCAAAACTTGCAGGTCCTGTACCTCAACGGCAACAAATTTCAGAGTCTCCCGGCCGAAATTGCTAAGCTATCGAAGCTGACCGCATTCGATGTTAGTTGCAACGCCTTGAGGTACAATGTTGCGAACTGGCCATATGACTGGAACTGGGTGTGGAATCCTAACCTCCGGTATCTGAACTTTTCCGGAAACCGGCGATTAGAGATCAAACCTGTTCAAGGTGCTGCCGCAGGAGCAGCTTTACGCGACGATGTTGATATGACGAGCTTCCATAGCTTACAGTCACTTCGTACACTTGGCCTGATCGATGTGACCCTAACGATACCTCACGTACCTGATGAAACAGAGAACAGGCGTGTTCGAACCACAGGATCGACAATAGGCACTTTACGGTATGGCATGGCAGACAGTCTTGGCAGACTTGAGCATCTGTCAACCTTGGATCTCCTCATTCCCAAGTTCCGTCACGACGGCGAGGTCCTTGTCGGTATGTTTGATGGCCAGCACAATCCCTCTGGCGGCTCTCGCGTTGCCAGGTTCCTTCAGGAAAATTTCAAGTATTATTTCGCGCAAAGCCTTGTAGAGCTTATGACCGGGGAGGATCCACTGGATGCTCTTCGCAGAACTTTCTTGACAATGAACAAGGACCTTATCACTTTCTCCACGAGCAACTGGGAGCAGACAGAGGCTCGACTGAAGCAAACCCCCATCAGACACGCAGCTTCGGCACATCAGCTCATTCCAGACGACAGGAATGCTGGTGGCGTGGCGACGGTGTTGTTCCTCCAGGATATGGACCTTTACGTTGCCAACGTTGGTAATGTGCAAGCGATGCTGATACCCTCTGACGGCACTACCAAGACGCTTACATGTTTGCATGAGCCTGCCGAATCACAAGAAAGGGAACGAATCCGCCAGGCTGGGGGTTTCGTCTCGCGATATGGCAAGCTCAACGACGCCCTGGACGTCTCTAGAGCTTTCGGTTACGCACAGCACTTGCCTGCCATCATGGCAGCACCACACGTGCAGAAAGTCACGCTCCGAGAAAAGGACGAACTGGTTCTCATCGCGACCAAAGAATTCTGGGACTACGTCCATCCGGATCTCGCTGCTGACGTTGCTCGCTCGGAGAGAGATGACCCGATGCGCGCCGCCCAGAAATTGAGAGACTTTGCAATTTCCTTCGGTGCGACTAACAAAATCATGGTGATGGTGCTTGGTGTTGCAGGCCTTAAGAAGCGTGAGCGTAACCAGAATCGCAACACTCTCATATCACCCCTGGATCATGTTCATGCCTACTCCAAAAGATCTCGAAAGCGGACAGATAGACCGGACGATTCGACACTGGCTCGACTGGACAAGGAGATCGATGCGCCGACTGGCGAGCTGGCTTTGGTCTTCACTGATATCAAGAGCTCTACTGCGTTGTGGGAAAAGTCTTCAGCGGCGATGCGATCGGCCATCAAAATCCACAATGAACTCATGCGGCGTCAGCTCAGGTACATTGGTGGTTACGAAGTCAAGACTGAAGGTGACGCCTTCATGATTGCTTTTCCGACCCCGACATCTGCCCTGCTCTGGTGTTTCGCAGTCCAAGAGAGCTTACTCAAGCAGCCGTGGCCCGTTGAGATCCTCGACAGCCCGCATGGACAAGAGATCCTTGATGATGACGGTGTCGCTATCTATCGTGGTTTATCGGTTCGTATGGGCATACACTGGGGCGCTCCCGATTGCGAGATCGATCCCATCACGCGCCGTATGGACTACTTCGGGCCCATTGTCAATCGCGCGGCACGAATCCAAGGCGTTGCTGACGGAGGTGAGATCACCTGCTCGTCCGATTTCATCGCAGAAATCGAACGCACTTTGGAGCTGTATGCAGATGGCGATCGCCAAGGTTCTACTGGATCGGACGACACCATCTTGGACGATGTCATGGGGAATGCCATTCGGCAAAACCTATTGCAGCTCAGCGAGCTTGGTTTTGAGGTCAAAGACATGGGTGAGAAGAAGCTCAAAGGTCTTGAGAACCCTGAGATCTTGTTCCTGGTCTATCCACACACGCTTGCCGGCAGACAAACTTTGGCAGAAACACGTAAACAGGCAGCGATCGCTCGCGCTAACGGCGCTGAACCTGCTGCCATGCAACCGGGCTCGCAGCTTACAAATATCGAGCCACAGCATGTATGGGACATCTGGGCTCTGTCTCTGCGACTTGAGATGCTTTGCAGTGCTCTCGAGGATCCAACCATAGGACAGCTCAAGAGTCCCGAGACCGCAATATTAGATCGCATGCGCAGCCAGGGAGGCGAGGTGACGGATAAGGTCCTGGTTCAATTCGTCGAGCACCTGGTCAGCCGGATCGAAACATGTGTGAACACATTGACGGTTCGCAATCTGGTACGTCCGTTTGCCGACAGCAAGAGCCTCTTTGAGATTGCAGGGCCGATTCACGAAATATTCGCGTCACTCCAGGATAGCCTGAAAGAGCTGGAAATGTACAGACGCGAACGAGCTATGGAAATCACGGATGCCTGAAAGAGCGATTTGCACTTTGACAAAAACGGAATCGAGCCCCTTACACGGTAATGTACTAATCACGGTCGAGGAATGGAGCGAGCTTATGTACATAACGGGCACTGTAACGGCGTTTGGGACAGCATTGGAACGATGGCTGCCTTTGGGTAACGACGATGCACGGCCTGTTCCTTCCTGGTATTTGACCAGTCTTGGCAAGAAAGGGGGCAAGTGCAGCCCTTTCAGCAGAATTACTACTCATCACATTGACGGTATGATGACAATTATTCTTTTTCACTGCACCCTGGGCTTCGCATAGTAGACTGCACTAGCATTTTGTGAATTGTTTTCGAAAGATTTCTTGCTTGTGTATTTTCAGCCTGACTTGATGATCGTCAGGTGAGCTTGGAGGTCTTGCACGAACGAACACGAGCAAACTCGCCTGCCGTCGCTGAATGCTTATCGAAGTGCCCTACTTTTTGGAATACACAACCGGAGAGACGCTGAGCTACTTTCCTCTCTTCTTGGAGCGTCTGACTAGGCTGCCGTTCAGATTATAGCCTTCCCCGGTGAGCAAAATCTCGCGCATTGAGTGAATCAGCTCAATGGAATGAGATGATACGCCAATAGCATCCCGTGTCCACGACACCTTCCCTAGCTCATAGCAAAAACAATGCGCTTACCAGTGAAGCTCCAGCTCCAGCTCCAGCTCTGATCCAATTTGCGCCCATCAATCCAATCTTCCTCGGTCTTCTCTCGCAAACAGCCTCGTCCTCGCCAGCATGGTGCACCCGGAACACCACCGACCACACAAGCTGGACGCCATCCAAGAGTCGACCGCCGGCGAGTCCTCCCATTCTCGTTCCTCCTTCAACCATTCACCCACCATCGCACAGTCATCCTCCGACGCGTCCTTCATCAGCAATCCGTTCTCCAGCGCAGAACAACACTTTCACCATCCACGCCAGCTGAGCGCGATTAGAGAGACGAGCACCGGCGAGTCTGGGGTTCCCCCCAACCGTTCCTTTTCACCCACCATCGCGCAGTCGTCCTCGAACACGTCGTTCGTCAGCAATCCGTTCATTAACACAGGCACTGGTGCTTCGTCGACCACGCAGATCTCAGTCATCAATCTTCGCCCGGCGCCCTGTCAGAAATGCCGTAAGCCGGCTTGCACAGAGATCAGTCACCGTGTTCCCTCGCCACTGCACCAGCGCATCGGATTCACTAAGATGACCACCGATCTAAGCCGAAATGGCGACCCCTGGCCCGAGGATCGTCCATGGTTGAAGGCCGAGTGGGAGAAGAAGAAAGCCGACGCTGTGAAGAACTGGTGAGTCGATTAACTGTCTGAATGGGCCGAGATAAATCCCGGGCACATTCTATCCAAGTAACCTTTTTGCTGACCATGTGATTACCCTTATTCCAAGGCACTATCGGGAATACTGGGAGCCTAACGGTCCGCGAGTGATGCTTCTAACACCCAATATCGCAAAAGCGAACCGCGAGACGTCTGCAAGGGCCAACGCGGCCTCCCAGTTCCCCACCTGCTTTACAAATCAGAACAACGACAGCATCCATTTCGGCTTCGACAACATGTGGCATGCGCGTGAGCCCGTGTATCTCGTTTCCTACAAAGACGAAGCAAAGATCTGGTGGCAGCCAGCACCCGAGAAGCAGCCCTATAAAGTAGTGGTTCCGCCACACAAGCACAAATTCCTCAAGGATTATGTCAAGCCGGAAAAGCTCCTGGAGGGTCTGATTGCGATCTGGGGATTGCCGCCGAAGAACTATCCTTGGAAGGGAGGAGATCGGACGGATCGACACACGCTATGGGCGGTGATGTTGCAGAAGGTGAACGGAGATCAGTGGATGCTCAGAGCTCATGGGGGAGTGCCACAAATTGCGTACAATGGGACGGTTACTGGGATGTATGAGACGGTTGATTTGTTGCAGCTCCTGCTTGGTCCGCCAAGCAGTTTATTTCAAGCCAATCGACCCCAGGGAACAAGCGAAGGTGTGGTAGAGTCATCGGGGGCAAGGCTTACTCCGGATGCGTCTTTGCCGGCGGCTAGGTAAGACGCGAGTGTGCGCGGTGCAAATAATATCGCAATTGTCGTATTGTGGTGCATGGAAGTTTCTGCTCACTCCACAGCGAGGGTGTTCGGGAGTTTACAGAAGAATCAGGCGTCAAGCCGGAACGAGACAGCCATGGCCTGCTTGGGAGTCCGATTTCTAGACGGAGAAGACGTCCACGTTTGTGAATAACAGTATCGCCTGCCTCTAAATCAACGCATTTAAATCGATGCATCTAACGGTGTTGTGAATACCAATGAGTGAATCGCTGTCGAGCCCATAGGACTACTTTTGCGTCGTTCGTGCAAGAGCCAATCCGTACTGAAACTACCTCAAGTCCGTCGTTCATTCTCTGAAGGTTGAGCCTGCTTGGAAATGGTTGCCAAGAGACTTGGTTTATGAGTAGTTTGGTCAAGGTTAGGGTGATCAGATTGCTTTAGCTTGAGAAGGAACCGGCTTTTCTAGTATGACATGCCGGTTTGGGTATAGAATGTAATTGGATACACCACTGTGTAGACCGTGTCAGGTTCCGCATATCACACAGCACTAGAGACTCATGGCAAGTACGCTAATGTGTGACATAGGGGCCGCAGGCAAGAAGGGTAGTCAGGCACAGAATGAAGGAAATTGAGGGGCACACCCGTATGGAAAGTCGCCGTTCACATGGTCACCCAGGGATCGTAGCTGCACGTGAAAGCACCGGGGCAATTCCACCACGGCCACCGAGCACACCTTGCCAATCATGTGCTACCGCTTGTTCTATTCGTGATACGTCCGAGCTGCAGAAAGAGAAAACAGATTTTTGTTACTCTTTTTATAGACCTAAATCTTGCTTTTGCCCGCGGGAAAGTCTCTCATCGGCCTTCAGATTCGTCAATAAGTGATCATCAAAGGGTGTCGTAAGGCGAGCAATCTCTATGCTGCGCCGCGTTTTGCATGTTGTCTTACATCGCCTCGATCTTCTTAATGCAGTCTTCGAACTGGTCCCAGTGCTCCATGTGGAGGACGGCACCGTTGTCCATCAAGAGCTGTGCCATGTCCTTGGCCTTGCTAGGGTCATGGTAGCTGCCAGTGTAGGCGATTGTCCAGATGCCGGCACGCACCGCGGAGAGGGTGCCGCTCTTGCTGTCTTCAACGGCGATGCATTCCTTGGGCTCGACACCAATCTGCTTGCAAGCGTGTAGGTAGATGGCAGGATCAGGCTTGGAAGTAGGAGGGTTCAAGCTGGTAGCAGCGGAGTAGACGTGCTCGGGCTTGAAGTACTTGGCTTGGTCGACTTTGTCAATGCTGACCTGGACACGGCGAAGAGCACTGGAGCTGACGACGGCCATCTTGTACTTATCGGCGGCGAAGATCTTGGCTAAGGCCTCATTGGCGCCCACGCACGGCTGAGCGGAGGCCTTGAGCTTCTCAATGACTCGGTCTTCCTCCATCTTGACATACTGTTCGCGTGTCTCATCAGACAGGTTGTAGCCATGCTTGGACTCCATGCCCTTGAGAACGCCACGGAAATTCTGGCCAACGAACTCGGTCATGAGCTGGGGACCAGTGTAGTCCGTCTTGACGCCATACTTGCCATTGATCTCGTTGACCAAGCTGGCAAGTGCCTCGAAGGCAAGCTCCTCGGAAAGGACGAGGGTGTTATCGCAGTCGAGAAGGATTTCCTTGATCTGGAAGCTAGTCAGTCTGCGTAATTGCTGAACAGGTCGCCGATTTCACCCGAGAGCCCCCGCATTGAACTCGGTGCAAGCTTGCAGCGGCAGATTTGGTTCAATCGCGGGGCCGATCGAGCGCGAACGGAGAGCTGCAAACATACTGGAGGCATTTTGAGCAGTGTCTGTATTGTGGTGTTGGGAGAGGAGAAGTGCCGGCTGACAGGTTGTTTTGTGTTGTGTTGGGTGAATGAGAGGCGGGCGGTAGCAAGCTTGGCCGCTTTCGTAGCTGCGTTGGTTTCAGGAGCAAGTCGTGCAACACTTGTTGATGCTGTGTAAGTCAGGTAGCGGAAGCGCAACGAGATGGAAGTAAAGAGAAAAGAACTTGCTGGCAGCAATGCATATGAATGCAATGCATGAGTCGACTGACCACCGAGCCGGCAGGCACGATGCAGAGCGATGACGCTGAGTGCCTTCCTCCCACCGACTCCTGCCGTGCCCACAGCCAACATAAAAATGATCCGCGGGGCCATTAAAGAGGTCAGAGTCGGTGCACGTGCCTCCTCCGCGTGTTATTGTGCCAGGAACGCAATTACTGCACACGCCTCACAAGCCCTGCTTTCTCAACGGTCCACAACACCTCTCACCTTACTACATGTCAGCCTGTCAACGTACGAATCAGCCACTCGAGACTGCACGCAAAGTAAAGCTCCATCCAAAGACAGCTCATTATGCAACCTGCCCATTGATTGCCTTTGCGGCAGATTAAAGCACTTTCGCACGCAGGTTAGGCTCTCATCTCAGGCATACGTATCACTGTTCGATGCCCAATGTGGCACACACGAGTTTACATATCATTATAGATACAATACATATCTTCTTCTTCTTCTTCTTCTTCTTCTTCTTCAGACACGCGCAGTAGACGTGCTGTTTTTGTGCTTGCTTATCGTCGAAAGCAGCGTCCTGAATTCGACCCTGAACGATAGCTTGAGCAGTGGTCTCTCCAGTGACCTCACTCCTGGTGACCGATCCAGTCCAGCATCAGATCTTCGACTGCTTGTTGCAGCTCCTCGCTGAAGGAAAGCACAATTCCTCGAATAGCTGAACCCATATCCCGTTCTGGAACGGAATGCCTCCATCGACTACCGTCCTTTCGCCAGTGGCACGAATCAGGAATGCTGGTGCCTTTCAAAGAGGTCACGGCGTCCAGCAGACAATGCCCTTCCAACAGGCTTGTCGGATGATTTCCTCCAAAGTGCCCTGAACGACGCAAGCTCAGCTCCAAAGCACCATATGCTGTCGCATCGCACTCGAAACCACCTTCTTGACAAATTGGGAAGTGCGCGTCTTCATACCTGAGCATTAGCGATAACAGCTCTTCGCCTAGATCTTCTGCGAGCTCCATCCTGGCTAAGATGACGTTGCTAAAGAGGTTTGCCGGAAATGGCGAGTCTCCAAAATAGAACGTGCCGGTGCCATACAGGATCGCGTCCTCAATGGCCCTTTCCACAACATTACTGCGGCGAAGGACATGACCGATACAGAGACTGCTTTCAATGTCTCGCATGTCGCAACGGGATGGAATCTGTGCAAGCGACCGGACCGGACACCACCAGTCTGTCAAGTGCTGGACCCTCTTGTGCAGGCTGTATTTGTGGATGACTCTGCAGGTATCTCCAAGCAGGCGATGACCAAGCAGTCCCGGGACCTTGGAGGCGTTGGAGAATATAAGACGAACAGCATGAGGAGAGCTTCTGCCGAATCGTCATCGTCATCGAAATGATACTCCCTGTGCCTACCATTCCCTGTTGTGACACAAGGCTTCTGCTGAAAGATGCTGGAGCATTTGTGGAGCTCGCGTCCGGACACGATCAAGTTCAGTCGGGCCGGGAGCTCGTTGACACCATTCCAGGTTGCTTCCTTGGTGCTGAAGGTCTGTACAATGATCCAAATCCACGAATGGCACTCAACATCCTCAAAGTTCGTCAAAACGAGACAGACGTCTCCTCCGCGAGCCAGTACAAGAGTGTGCTCAAAGGACATTGCGCCTGTATTACTTCGAGGCAAAGCTGGTCTCTGTTCAACTTTGAGACCGTCTGTATCTCGTCGTTCCAGTCGTGGGTCACTTCTAGCTGATTCGTTGATTTCGGTTTGTGGCGTCGCTGTCTTGGCTGAGTTGTGCGTTATAAGTTGCACTTCAGCGGGTGGGTACAGAATGCAAGATTTCGTCGCGTTGGTAGGTGAGTCAAGCGGATAAAGAGACGAGCTGGGAAATAAGATCGAGCTTTTGCGAATTTGAAATGTATCGAACAATGTGTCTGTGCATCGATAGCCTGCTAGTGGCAGATGCGGTAGGGTGAAGTTGGGAACAGGCATGCTATTGGCCAAATTTTGTCATTGTTAAGAGTGAGGGACGAGTGGCCATGCAAACGCAATCACTCACACTTCCCTTTCCAAGACCTCTCTGATCAGTGAAGCCTTCTTTACTTGCGATCGTCTTGCTAAACACTTGACAGCTAGTGATGTTGCTATGTTTCGAAGCTGTTTTCAGTGCTCTTGCACAGACCTTATTCCTTCGCAAAGAACCGTTACTCCTCATCTGCGAGCCTTCCGAGTGCTTCTACAGCGCAGAAGATGCTAAAACAGACAGCGCTTGCTGACTTGCTTGAGTAGGGACATCAAAGCTTCCCACGTCGCGCGTGACCTCCCTGCATTCTGGATCGACAGAAATCAAATGTAGCTTGTATGAGTTCTCGAGCTGCACCTTGTTTCTTCAACAAGCTGAAGATAGCTTGAGACCACGAAGGCCATGCCCTGGCAACTTGCAACGTTGAAGGTCTTCGGGTTTGTTTTGTCTGAACTTGTACCTCTCTCAGGTTTGATATCGTCCAGTCCAATTTCCAATCGGCCTTCGACCGGAGAATCTGTCACAGGAAAAGCCACAGCAACCCGGTTCCCGCTTTCTTGCGTGTAGTGCTGCTGCAGCCTAAGGTCCTTGAAATCCTGCATTGCAGCGCCTTTCTAGCAAAGATCGTTATAGTTTGTCGAAGTCTACGCCTCCTGGGATTGTCATTTGGCCGCGGTCCGTCCTGTTGTGGAGCTGTTCCGAAGGAAGGCCGTTGCTCCGCTTGTTCTAACCATTTGAAGACGGGGTCTTCGGCAAACGATCCGATAGACATCTGCTCGGTATTCTTCCCGTCCTGGTGTATCTCGGGCGGACAATCGAAACAAGCCACGTGGATCTTCCCCGGAGATGTACCAGCCACCTCGACAAGCTGCCGTTGTCTGTTATGTGGTTGAGCCGTTATTGATGATGGACTTGAGTAGACGTCACTTGATGGTGGTCTCTTCACTATCGCCTGTCCATAAGGTGTGTTCATCCTACCCTTTTTCATTACCCTGCGTTTTCCTGTTGTCACTGCTCGATGGCCTGCCTCTTCTGTTATTGTCTTTCCTGGCTTGCTGAGACCTTTTTCCGGTGGTCTGGTTTCCCGGTCTTTTTGCCGCCTTTGTGTCAATGCTTCATCGCAGCAAGGCGTCTATTGTACTCAGGATCGCTTAGCCATAGTGGTGCTAGCTACCTGTTTCAAATATCGTCTCTGTCATACTTAGTCCGTCTTCCTCCCTGTACATAGTCATCTGGATTGACGGCCGTGCTGTTGTTATTGCGTTGCTGTTGCTGTTCCAGGCTGAGGTTGAGGGTGAGGCGGATGTGAAGTTGTTGTGGCAGCTGGATTTTGTACGGAAGTCACATCCGGGTCCCCGACCAGCCTGCCACATCAAGTACTTCGCCAACTACATTCCTACCATAAGCTCTCAATGCTTTCAAACGCATACCGATCATCCCTTCTATCGTCAGCTTTCATCGGTCCCTTTAAAGCATGTCAAAGGGCTCGGCTTAAGAGACGCACGTCGGTGGCTACACTACGCGTTCTGTCGGCCCTTCTACGGCAAGATGGACATACACGCCACTTAGCACCTCGAGGGCTGGCTAGCCATCGTGCAATTACTACCATCGCTGTCTCTTCCAACATCTGCTTGAGTGTGTCTGCATTTGTTCGATTGTCTACGATGCTTATCAGCTGTACAGCTGCTTGCTAGTGTGTTAGCCATCAATATTGATGTTTACGTCCTTGGACGCGAGGCACCGCTCAAATCGATGCTTCGGCGGCATGCTACTGCAACGCATAACAGAATGCATACTGGAAGGATCACCTGGACTACTACTGCCTGCTCAGTGAGCTCTCTACGCCCGCCTTGAGCTTCACGTCTGATGCCTCCCGACACCTCGTCGCCGCCAAGCATACGTCGTTGCTCGACGAAAACTCCGTAGCAACTGCCCACAATAATACGTCCACAACAATATTGGCAAAATCTAGCGCGTCCTGGCGGGGCCGCGACGCACGGCGACAGGACAACCCATGTTTCCAGCTGCCACAATGTGAGCCATCCGTCCAATATTGAGACCTCCCTCTTGCCCCTGCCACAAAACCTGTCTCCTGCCGATGCCGCATGGGCCGCGTAGTCGATGACTCTACGCACAGTACGGTAAGGCTGAACGTACCAGGTTCCTCGTCTGTCTTGCAATTGTAGCGACCACGTCGGGGGCAAACTCACGATACTCACGAACATGCTTTGGGTAGCTTCTCAGGTCGATTCCCCGGTCCATGCTCAGTCTTTCACAATCCATTCATGGCTACGCCTCCGAACCGCATCATCCTGCTCGTTCGAGCGTGCAAAACCTTATATATGAGCGGCTTGAGCCAGTCTGAGCATGCTTTGTTACAATTCTGTCATACCGTCCCATGGTCTTGAGCTGCTCGCCGAAGCTTCGTGAACAAAGCTTCTTCTGCCCAGCAACGCAGACTCTCCCGTGGTTCTCTGTGCTAGCCCTATATAACTAGCTATCTTCTCTGAAGCCGCGCTCTCCTTTCTCTTTCTCTTCCTTCCCATCCTAACCATCATCGACGAGATATTTTGCACTCCATACAGACACATCTTTTGAGACAATTTTCAAGTTGGATCATATATCTTTTCGACTCACATCACACATATACACCTCTTCTTCCCTCCACCCTGCCGGTCCCATGAGCAGTCATGTCTCCAGCTGCAATGGAGTGGAGAAAGCGGGCCTCGCCGACGCAGGCTCAGTCTTCTCCATCGAACCGGTGGGCTCACATTAGCACGTCATCCACCAATTGGAGGGACGAACGTGCCCCAACATCAAGGGTTTCGCCAGCCAGATCCTCACAGGACGGCGCCTGGCGGAACACCCAAACCCCGTCTCCACCCCCATCACCATCATCATCCTCCTCACCACGCCCTCATGGGCCAGAGCCAGGCCAAGTGTGGTACCTCAAGGAGATGGAACGCTGTCAGCCCGGACCGTTCCTTACGTCGAAGAGATGGGCGGCAGAAGGCGTGTACGGACACCCAGTGTGCATCCTCAACACCAACAAAGCAGATGGGACCGTTGACTTTGCCTTCATGACCAGCATGGGGGGTCACGATCTGCTCTACCACTGCCAGGACGCAGCATTCTCGAAGCCCTTTTACAGGGATCATGCTGGCGACTACCTCCCCATCAACGGCGCCGCCGTCCCAGACGAGACCTCCCAGCCTCAACTCAAACTGGCGAGCGATCTCGTGCTAAAGTCAACATACCTGCAATACAAACGGGTATGGACATGCCGTGATGAGGACCTGGAACCGTGGTACAACCAAGTCCACGCCTTTTGCCCTTCCTCCTTCAAGACGATCAGAGACTTCACCTCTCGACATGGGAAGTGCTCACAGGGTTCCTTGCCCACATCTCCTCCCGAGAGAGAGAGGGAATACAAGACCACGCCTCCAAGCACGCCAAGAAATTGCAGACAGGAGGCTGCCTGGTCGGTCCCCGCTACGCCGTGCAAGGGCGTCAATTCATTGAGTTGGAGACCGACCAGCCAAGGCTTCACCGGCGGGGCCCTGGGATTTTCTTGGTAAGTAACGGGTGACGCCCGTCCGTGGCAACATCGTCAGAGGACGACATTCGCTCGTTCGGGCCTTTGTCGTCAACACGACGCTGACGGCCTCGTATCAAATCAGCGAACAACACAACCGGCATCCGCCTTCCGGGCCTTTGCCATTGAAGGAGTTGCTCACGGCACTCGTCTCAATACCATCCAGACCGCCATCATGACAAGCAGCGCCTCCAACGGCGCGTTCGCCGATTTTTTCGTTTCTTATGTCTCAAAACCACTTGCATCACATCAAGGGCGACGCCATATGCCCAAAGAACAATCAGACAAGGAACGGTTCCAAGTACCAACGATGGAACACATTGGCAGGGAACTCCGCCCCGCCCCAATCAGACCACCACCAGTAACGCCCACGCCTTGGGCCTGCCTCTCGGTATCCGACCCCCACCATGAGGGCAGTCCACGCAGCACGATGAAACACAATATCGATGCACAGCATGCAGCAGATGAACCACCAGCGCAGCAACAACAACATATGACTCGGCACGGCATGCCAGCATATCAGAACAAATACACCTCACCCACCAACGACCCCCAAAACATGGGCAGTCGCAGAAGCACGATGAATCACAATATCGATGCTCCGCAGCGCAGATGACCTAGATCTCGCAGCACAACCTACATATGATCGGAAGAAGGTGTCGACATATCCCACACCGACGACCCCCAATTCATTTGGGCAGTCACAGCAGCACGATGAACAACAAATATCGGTGCGCAGCACACGCAACACAGATGGGCGAAAACACGATGCTCCCCATCACGGCCCCCGGGATTTGGGCAGCCACAGCCGCACGATGAAACACAATATCGATGCGGAGCCGCAGCAGATGAACTATATCAGCGCGGCACACAACATCCAACACCACATGATTTCGGAGGCGATGCCGACTCATTCAAAACAAAACATACCGACCACATCACCACCGGACCCCCAGTCTGTCTACTGGGCAGTCACAGCAGCACGATGAACAACGATATCGGTGCGCAGCTCAAGCAGCTCGATGAACTATATCAGCGCAGCAAACAACCCAACAACATACGAAGCGGAAAAGCAATTGCCGACCGTATACAAAGAAATAAAATCCACCGAGAGAGAGAAAAAAAGTTTACAAACACGATGAAAAACCAACATCGACCAGAGTGGTCCACCAACTCCAGCAACGATGTAGGCCTACATCAAATTTGCTCTCCATTCAGCTTGTCAGCATTGCAACATGCAAAAAAAAACCCCGAGTTGAAAGTCAACATGATACTCGCCCCACGTCTCAAACACGCAACATGACGCCCATTTCCGCGGTCTCAACATGTTTGCCCACACGCCGAAGCATGGCAAACAACGTCCGCTTCTGCCTGGCTCTGCACATACACACACATACATACACAATTTTCCCTTCTGATCTGAGCCCCGTTTGCGGGAAGGTATGACCCGGCCGGGATGACACAGGTCAGAGGGGGGCCTCGGGCGGTATTGCGGTTGCTCCCGAGGTCGGGCGTCGAAAGGAGAGACACCTTCACGTGGTGGCGCCTGTGAGTAGCCTGAAAACGGTGAAACCAAGATCTCTCCAATGGTGAGCTATGCAAGATAGAGATAGGGAAGTGAAGATATTAAATGAAAGACATTAATAAGAGTGCATGGAGCCATGCGATGTTGTAGTTCTTGAATTGCTGCTGGGCACGTGATCTGTGAGCGTGTCTCGCGTTTGAAAGCCAGCCACTGCATCCGTGTTGTAGAAAGGATGATGATATTCACTGACGTTCAGTGGCGCCAAGCCCAGCCCCACGACATCACGGGCACAACAAGGTGACGTTTCGCATTTCACACCAAAAAAATGACTCCGTTGGGACATGTACAATTACTTATCGGCGAATCACGTTCCAAATGCAAGTTCAAAGTGAAGTTCAGTCAGCAAGCTGATCTTATTGACCTATTAACGCAGTGCATCTACGACTATTGAGTGCCTCAACCCCTTTTCACGAACTGGTATGCATCCGGCAACGCTTTTGACGACGCTACTGAAATGCCGTCCATTCGCAAGTCTCCATGGCCATCACCTGCTTCCACCATCGCGTCGGCCGTTGGGCAATGTCTTTGCACATGCTCTTTTCCATTTCGCAAAACCCGGGGTATCTTCGCTCCTTGGGGTATAATGCTTTAAACCAGACCAATTCCACGCAACTAACCGTTGACAAAAGAAAAACCTCGCAAGTAATTATTAGGCGCCTCCGTTGCTGCTAAGATAAGATCCAGAATCAGAGGTCTAGCATGCCTCGTGTGAGGGTAAGAGACTCTGACCCGTCCTTCATCTGGCAGACGGATGTTTCGTGGTTGTAAAATTCAAAACGCAGAGTGGTATCAATCTATCCGTGGGTATCGCAGTCGTTTTTGCGGCATAGTCATCATCCCTGTAAGACTAGAGCTCAAGCATAGCTTCAGCTGTGTTTTGAACAGGCTTAGGCAGTGGTGGTAGCGGTGGTGGCAGCCGGGGTGGTTTCGGCGGCAGCCTCAGTGACGGGGAGGGCGTCGGTGCCGGTGGTAGCGCCAGTGGCGGCGGGAAGCTCGCTCTTGACAGCAGCCTCGATAGCTGGGGCAGCCTCAGTCGAAGCGGCAACAGGAGTCTCATCAGCAGCCGGGGCAGCAGTCTCGGCGGTGGCGGGGATCGCTGGGGGGGCAGAGGAGTCAGTGACGGGGCCAGTCGTGGGCTTTTGGCTCTTGCTGGATTTGCGGAAGAGACCACCAAGGCCGCTCTTCTTCTCACCCTCGGGGCTGGTACCGCGCTCCTTCTTGGCACCGCCAAGGGAGTTGAAGAAGCTGCTTCGGCGCTTCTCGGTGGGAGAGGCGGCAGTACCCTCGGTCTTCTCAGCAGCGGCGACACCCTCGGTGGTGTCAACAGCCTTGCTGCCCTCAGTCTCAGCCTTCTTCTTCTTCATGAAGCTGAAAAGGTCACCGCCCTCCTTCTGCTTGTTGGCAGCCTTGGCCTCGGGAGTGTTCTCGAGAGCGGTCAAGGGGCTGCTATGGGGCTCAGACTCGGTGGTAGTAGTGGCCGCGGCCGCAGCAGCTGGGGTCTCAGTCGCAGCAGCGGTCTCGGTCGGGACACTGGTGTCGACGGGATCGAGCTGGGGAGCAGTTGAGCCAGTAACGATGGTGTCCTTGGCCGGGACAGCGGGAGCGTCCTTAGAAACTTCCTTGGTGGTAGGGACCTCGCCGGACTTCTTGCCGAAGAATCCGAACACAGACGAACGCTTGCTGGTCTTGGTGCCCTCGGTGATAGGAGCAGGAGCACCAGTAGTGGCGGCCTCGGAGACGATAGCTTCCTCGCCAGCGGCAGGGGCAGCAACGGCAGCTGCAGCGACCTCCTCGGCCTTGCGGTTCTCGTGGAATTTGGCATCTTGCTCGGCCTCAATGGCCTTCTCTTCAGCCTTTTCCTCCTTCTTGGCCTCCTTCTCGGCAGCCTTCTCGTGCTTCTCAGCCTCCTTGGTCTCCTCCTTGACCTCCTTGGCAGCCTCCTTCTCGTTGGCACGCTCGATGGACTTCTCGTCCTTCTTGCCAATCAGACCGCCGAAGATGCTAGCACGCTTGCGGGACTGAGAGCGACCCTTGCTGGAGCTGCGAGCCTCCTTCTTGTCAGCAGTGGCGGTGGTCTCAGCCGGAGTAGTACCGTCGTGGACAGTGTCCTTGGTGGTGGCAGCGCCAGTGGCGGCAGCAGCTACCGCACCCTTGCCAAGCTTGCTGTGAGTGCTCTTGTAGTTCTCGCCAGCAGCGACGGTATCCTTGGCAGCAACAGCCTCCTGGATGGCTGTCTCGATGGCAACGACCCAGCCCTCAGTCTCGACGCGGTTGGGAGCGTGGAACTCGTGCTTCTTGCCATGAACCTTGAAGGTGAATCGGTCACCAGGCTCGCGAGTGAGATCGACAGCGTCCGCGAGGTTGATGATTCCCTCGGGAGCGGACTTGTCCTCAGCACGCTTGGCGAAGAACAGGAGACCCTTGCCAGTCTCGCTGGCGTGGGCAACGTTGTGATGGGCAACCTTCTCGTCCTTCTCGTCCTTGATGTAGCGGCTCAGGCTGTCGTGGGCAACGGGCTCAGTGCCTAGCCAGAAGTGCTTCTTGCTGAACAGCAGGCTTCTGGAGCGGTCATTAGTACGTGGTCCAGAAACTTGGTGGAGTTCAATCACAGGCCAACTAATGGCTTGCAACGTCATGTCTGAGCTTTGCAGATCACATGTGGCGTCAAAAGCTAAAGTGTGGACTCACTTGAGAAGACCGGGAGCCTTGTAGGCGAGGGTTCCCTCGGAAACTGGAGTAGCCTCGATCTTGACCTCGTCATTGCCGACCTTCTCCTTGGTTGGCTCGATGGGGGCAGCGGTGGTCTCCGCAGCAGCAGTCTCGGGCTTGACCTCAGCAACGGGATCGACGACGGGAGCGGTGGCTGCGACAGGCTCGACGGCCGGGGCAGTGGCGGCAGACATTATGAGGGTGGTCGGAGGAGCAAAGAATTAGACGAAGTGAAGTTTGGTGGCTCTTGGGGGGGGTATCTCTTGAAGAACAAAGCACCCTGGCAGACCGGCTCTGGCAGCTTGCACTGGGGCACACGAAGGAATGAAAAGCACAAATATGGGGGTATCACGAGTATGGTAGGTAGGCAGGAGGAGAAGAAGCTGCAGCGCGGACAAGGCTTTTCAAGGAGTTGGTGGTGCTTGCAATCGGCGGCGGTACGAGTAAGTAGGGGGCAGCAGGGCAAAGCTCGTTTAATTACTGCCGGCGCTGCCTGGTCCGAGCTCCGGCGGGCCTGTGCTGCCGCTTTGATCGTGTTGATGGGAGAGAGCATTTCCTCTGCTTCGAATCCACCTCCCATTGGCCTCTCCCGACACGTCCACCCTGTCAGCGCAGCCATGCTGATAATGCTGCCTTCTTCTTCCTTCCGGCGGCGCCTGGCACGACGACTCTGCATCTCTCACGTCTGCGCTCTGCCACCCGGCAAGTGGGCCACTCTCGCTGTCACGCCCTTCCTGCCACGACAGCCAAGTTGCCAACCCTGCAAAGGCTCGACCTGCTACACGGCTGCGTCTCCCTCATCACCTACATGGCGCTATAGTGCTACGCCATTCGCGACGTCTGTCATCTAGGGTATCACGAGTCGAACTGTATCCCTATGAGAAGGTCCACACTGCGATGACGGGTCGAACCACCATGCTTCCATCATCTAGCTGCATTCCACCATGCTATCATACCTTGGTCATATGACTACTTCACAAGCTCTGTCGTGTGCTCGCAGTGGGAATGGCGTGCTGTCAGGGCAGCCCAGGGCAGTTTTAGGCGTCTCAAAGGGTCCGCCACCATCTGAAACTTGAATAGAAGCCACTCGAGTTCGTGACAACCTTCTGAAGCTCGACGCTGTGTGACAGCTAGGTGTTTCTCCGCAGGAACAGTCCCATGTCAAGCCAGGGGAACTGCAGTGCACAATCAGGGAACACGCCGGTGAAACAGTCGAGAAGACGGCGGACAAAGCAGCAGCAAGCTTGGGAAGCTGTTGTCTGCCCCACCTTGTCAAGTACCAGTGGGTGGGTGTAAGGATTCTCGGCAGCAAAGCGTGTGCCTGCTTCCTGGTAGCCGACTTGCGCATGACCAGGCAAAGGCTGTCGATGAACGCCAGCTTTCACACGTCGACCGACCATCTGACCACGATGACGATAAGCGTGCCGTCGTTGGCAGCATCAGCACGTTTTAAGCCATTGAGTGCGATGCCGCTCGGGAATTGCAGGCTATAGTGGTCGACTCGTCGAGTGTCTTGACCGTTCACAAGCACTGAGTGACGCTGCCGGTAGCTTCATGCCACGTTCCGACGCTGGAGGAATCGAGCGAACGTTGAGACTTGCCTACTTCAGCTTCGGCCCAGAGATTTCCCTGCTGACTGAGCGGCGCTGGACGTCGACCTGTATGTTTGAGGGCGACCACATCGTATACTGGTCTGGACGGTAGGAACGACACGACAGCCTATGAGTCTGGAATGGTAAGCACAGCTCTGATTGAGATCCCAGCACAAGACAGACGGTGGCATGGCTGACTGAGAGCGAGGCTCGCTGCTTTTCTGGAGGGCAATAATCATGCGCTGCCGCTTCAGGGCTCAGGCCCGTACTTTTGCTGAGATCTGCATTGCGCTAGCGGTCGATCCGGCGACACTCAAATTACACTACAGTACAGCACCACCCCCTGCGCAGAAGGGCACGCGCAGCTCTGCTAGCTACACCCAAATGTCTTAGCATGCCGCCTCCGCGACGATGAGACGAGCGATCACTGATCATCGCTCTGTTCTGGCGGTGAGCTGTGCCCAGGCGGTATCTCCTTCTGACTTGCAGACAAACCGGCATCAAAGTGGCCGGCGGAAAACTCGTCCTGAGCTCGTGACCGGAGGATGAACCGTGTCCAAGATTGGCAGCGCTGGTCCCTGTGACCGACCCGTCGAACATGGTCGAGCGTTTCTGTCTTTGACTTTTTCTCCTTGGCTTGCTTGATTCGCTTCTTTCCTCAGCATCCTCAGCAATCTCACCTAGGCGAGCTGCTTTGCTTCAGCACTAACCACCGATCCGACCCTGCAATTTCCTCTCTCGGCGGCTCACGCTCTCTGCACAACTTGCAGAAGTTGCAGTTGCAGACTGAACCCCCGCCTCTCGGAAATAAGAGCGCATGGAAGCACGTACTTTGTTTTGCACCGTGGCCTCTCCGTCCCGAGTTGTGGAGACGGAAACATGCAAGTACCTCAGTCCAACAGTCTCTCTGCGGGTCTCATCATATACTGTATACAGTGAGATCTCTACGATATCTGCAGGTTTAGCGAGCATCGCAGGGTATGCCGAGCATTGGGTTCATTCTCGATGTGTACTGTCGTACTTTGACAAGCTCGCGATAGCGAATTGTATGGCGTAGTAGTCCGTAGACATTTTCTTGTGATCATAAAGGCCGGAGACCCATCGGCTGATACGAGTCGCTATCTGCACTCGCACCCAACGGTCTGAAACACGCAAGGACTCGGTCATGAGCTACTGGGGCCGAGCTTGCAGCTCTGTCTCAAACAAACACGCTCAGCTTTAAGTGGAAAAGTTGATCCCTCCGGAGCCGCTGAGACAGATGACACGGCTTACGTCATCAGTCGGCGATGTGGCGCATGTGGATGAACTTAGCCTCATCTGTGGGAACGCAGGGCCGGCCTCAGTTACAACATGATGCTCGAGCATGACCTTACTTGCGTAATGCTGCTGTCGAATTTTACCTGAATCTTCTCCATCATCGTCTCTATGTGTACGCTCGTAATTAATGGGCGGTCCTGAGGCCACCTTCGAGCGGCAAAAAGACGCCCGAATTCAGGAAAATAAATGTCAAGAAAAAATTCCATTCTTAGATTTCCCACCAAGATCCAACAAACATTCCGGACGCCGTGCGGAGTATTACTTCCAAACGTACTGTGACCTTTCCTTGCCATATCCTTTATGTTTCTTTGGCATTCATTAGCCTGATGGGCCTTGAAAACGATCGTGGTCGAGTTACTCAAAGACCGAACGTCCTTAACCCTGACCAGACGATAATGACGCCCGGAACAGCGCTCCTTTAGCTCACTTGGAAGAGCTCTGGGACCTTGCGAAAGCCTTCTTTTTGCCTCTCTTCATCGCCTCCTCTTCTCTCAGTCTTCGCACCTCTTCGTCACCAAATACAAGTCTCCATTCCTCCGCTTTCTCAGCTCTGATGTTGGCGAACAGGAGTCGAGCTTCACCAATCTTATGACCAGATCTGATGCCATCAGGCATCCAACGGTCCGGAATCTGCAGTCCATCAGTGTTCAGCTGGCTGTTGATCGCGTCTGACGTGTCCGGCATGTACGGAGCGACGAGAGCAGCGAGAAGATGAATGAGGTTCACGGCAAGCCCGATCACCGCCGCGCACTTGGCGCGATTGCTCTCTGCGAGCTTGTTATCCAGACCGCTGGACTGGAGGAAGGCGTTTCCACGAGATGAAACGTGCATGATTGTCGTCGCGCCGGCACGCAGCTTGACCGAATCGAGTTCTTCGACGTACTGGGAAAGCAATCGGTTGACATCGTCTCGGAACGTGTCAAACGACGCTTCGTGATACTCGGTATAATCCGGCACGACTCTTTCGAAGTATCTGGATTTCAGGAACTTGATGGTCCGATTGACGAGGTTGCCGAGATTCTTCAGCAAGCGATTGTTGTTGGTGCTGATCAGGGTGTCCCAGTTGAACTCGCTATCACCGGTCTCGGGGCGTTGAGAGAGGAGGTAGAACCGCCACGAATCCGCAGGAACCCCGGTCGACCTGGCAGAATCGCCAAACACCCCGATCCCGCGAGATTTTGAGAATTTCCCACCTTCATACGTCAGGTACTCCGTGGCGGAGAGATGATGCACTTTCGTCCAGACGTCACGGGTCCCGATCTGCGTCCCGGGGAAGACGACCGAATGGAACACCACGTTATCCTTGCCGAGGAACTGATACAGTCGGACGTCGTCGGGGTTCCGCCACCACCTCTCCCGCTCGGCGGTGTAGTTGGCCGTGATGGAGGCGTAGCCTATGCACGCGTCGAACCACGGATAGATGACCTTGTCTCCGTAGCCTGGAAGCGGGACCGCGGTGCCCCAGCGCACGACTCGCGTGATGCTTTGCGGCTGGAGGCCCTGCTTGAACCATGCCGAAGTGATGTCTTTGCCGACCCCGGTCCACGCGCCTCTGTCGGCGGATTCGGTGTAGAAAGCTTCAATCTCCGGCTGAAGACGGTCGAGCGCCAGGAAGATGTGCTTCGTTTGCTTCGTCTGGGGCGCGGCGCCGTCGAGTTTACACCGCGGATCGACAAGATCGAGCGGATCGAGGAGTTGAACGCACAGATCGCACTGGTCGCCCCGAGCGTCTGCGTAACGACAGTGCGGACATTCGCCTTCGACGAAGCGATCCGCCAGGAAAGAGTCGTGCTGGGAGCAGTAGAGCTGGGTCGTGGTGCGTTCTTCGAGCAGGCCATGATCTCGGAGTCTCAAGAAGATGTCTTGGGTTATTCGCGTCTGTTGGGCAGTCGTCGTCCGTCCGTCCGAAGAAGTCGAAGCTGATATTGAACCATTTGTACACTTCGGCGTGAACGGCGTGGTACTTGTCACATAGCTCCTGTGGCGTGCAGCCTTCTGCGATGGCTCTTGCTTCCGTCGTTGTACCGTACTCGTCGGTTCCTGGTCAGTCAAAATGTGCCATCGAAAATCAGCTTCACCGAGACTGTGCCTGTGTATGTAACAGAAGAAGCCTGCTCTTTCACACACACACACACACACACACACAAAAAAAAAAGATCACAAAAAGTGAGAAGTATACTGACCGCATATGTAGAGCCTATTCACGCCCCGTCCCCGACAATACCTAGCAAACGCGTCCGCAGAAAGCACCGAGCCGATAATGTTGCCTAGATTCGGCACGTTGTTCACGTACGGAAGCGCGCTGGTGACGAGCATGTTGCGCTCCCCGGGCTTCGGGAGGACGACATTCCCTGCCATCGACCGTTTTGTCTCCAATCATGTTTTTTTGGTCTTGCAGCGAACCTTTTTATTTTTTATTTTTTAAAGACCAAATAGCTGTGCTAACTGTTGCACGTGTGTGGCAGATCTCGAGCGAGTTGGGAGGGACTTTGCTCGTATTTGAGTAGGACCATCAAAGTGACTCATGGCTTGAGTTTCGGCTGTGTGTTTGGATCGGTCTGTGAGAGTTGGGCAGATGTGTGGCAGTGCTCTGAATGAGCTGAAGCTCAGGTCCATAAGTTGAGTCACCTGTCGGGTCGATGGGGGAAAGGGATTCGCCACCGTCGAATTTCAGGTCATCTGCTGAAGGAGGATCTACTCACACGCAGCATTTGACGAGAAGCTCCTGTGTGGATATGAATATTCGATCTTGTTCCCCGCTAGAGTTCGTATCCAATATATAATCATGTACATGGCCATTCTATGTAGGATCCTGTGCATCGCCGTATCATCCAATTTTATCGCTTCAAACAAACGCTCAAATGCTATCATGCAGTGGTGCAGATTTGTGCAAACCCACTTTTCAGATGTTCAAACGGCAGCCATCTCATCCCACCCTTCTCAGTCATTGTTCAAACCATCAGCAACTTTCGCAAGGGGCTCGGTTTCGGATCTTTCGATTTTGGCTTGGGCTTCCTGTCCCGCACAATAGCATCGGGTGGGGATCGGATCGTCTTGCTCGTCGTACTTTTCGAACCGGCAGTGCTCTTGCGTGCTTTCGGTGGCTCGCTACTACTCCTCTTACTTCTCGAACTAGCGACGCTCTTTGGACCACCCGCTCTGCTCTTTGATGTCGCGTCCCGTCCACTTCGTTCGCGGTCCCTTTTCTCCTCGGCCAGATTCAATCTGCTCAGGTTTCTCGCCATTGGGCTCATGAATTCTCCTTCGACGCTGGTACCGTCGCTCTCGGCCTCCACGTCTGCGATGCCGCGCCTCCACGTTTCAATTCTGCTTACATCCTCGACCGGAAGCATACCTTCGTCGTCCATGGCCACCATCTCCTTGCGCTGCTGGATACGCTGGACGATCTTATATCCTCCAAATGCCACAATAGTAACACCAGTCGCGACACCCACAGCCACAAGGAAGTGAGGATGACTCAACAGCCCGAAGACGGCAGGTGACAGGGTTTTGAGGCTGGTCAGCACGTGCGGGCCCATTTTCTTGGCCAGATTCGAGATCTCCGCAAGAGTGAGACCGACGGCGGCCATTGCGTCAGGATGCTTTTGTAAGTGTGCCATGGCCGTCGTGGCCGAGTGGCGGAGGCATTGCGCTTCATCGAGAAGCCCGTTCACCTTGCCGATGAGACCACGTAGGTTGGCTTCGTCTTGGGCGGGCGTCGAAGCGACGCCGGGCGAGCCTGAATAGAGGAGATCTGGCGGCAGCGGTCCGTATGCGAGATCCATGTCTATCCCGGAGTGGGAGTTATTGCGTCTGCGAGTAGATTCGGGCCGCATTGTCGCGGGTTTGCGGGATGATGCGTGTCGAGCGTTGGTGGTGCTGCGGCGGAGCATGGCGGCAGGGGCCTTTGAGGGGGCGTGGTGTGATTTTGAGGATGGTTGCTGGCCCGGGACCGGAGGTTGGCCGTACTGAGAGGTATTCAACTTAGGTGGACCGTAGTACCATTGTGGTTGAGGAGGAGGTCCGCCGGGTTGAGTATTCGCAGGCGACGAATGCGCGCGAGGAGGGGGACCCGGGCGAGCGTGTAAGGTCGAATGTCTTCGTGGCGGGGGCATCATCTCTGGAAAAGCCTCGTAGAATGGCGTTCCTGCCGGAATATCTTCGCCTGGCGAGCGCGGACCCTCGGGCGAACGCAATCCTTCCGGTGGAGATGTCGTGCCCTCCAGTCCTCGGCTCTGTCCATGATGACGGGATCGATGCGAGTGATGTGAATGATGTGAGCGATGTGATCTGCCGGATCGTACGGACTCGGCGTCGTTGATGGTGTATGCTCGTCCTGGCGGTCGTTTCACACCGGCGTTTTCGGAGGCGGAAGCGGCCTTCTTGGCCTTCATTTCCTTCTTGCGCTCATTGTAGGCATCACGTCCGATCTTGAAGACATCAAACAGATGCCTGCTCTGCAAATATGTCAGTCATGTGGTATATCAAGCAGGGATCGAGATCGGAGTGGTCAGTAACTCACAGTGCTCACAACCTTGCCAGACTTGTCAACAACCTGAATGGTTTGGCCGAGCGCGGCCAAGCCAGTCATTTTCGAGTAGACAAATCTTGCAGGTCGGTCGCTCAGCCGAGTGCCAGACGTCGGCACGAGCACTCAGAGAAGATGGCCGGCGGGTGTGAAGGAGGTTGGGTAGAGTTCGATGTCGGTGCGAGCAGCTCCTGAAGGTCCCCTCCCTTTCCTGTTCCTGTTCCTGGTGTGTTCCTGGCGGAGCGGTCAGTGCGAGACCGATAGCCGAAAGCTGCACCCCGCGCACAGATTGGGGCAGCAATCCTTGATCCTGCGCGATTGATTAAACAATTATAATTATGTCGGGCGTGAGAGGTCGCCAATTCAGAGCTGGCGGGCAGGTCGCTGATTCTGACACTGGGAAGGGAGCTACCCCTGTTGAAGTGCGGGAATAATTTGAGCTGGCAGCTGGTGGCTGGACAGCGCAGGAGGTGACGTTGGAACGTAGCTGTCAGCCTCCTATCACGACGTCGACAGGTTGGTATACGCCGAGGTCACTCGTTGTCTTCGTAAGCAGGTCACCGCCAGTTGTACCTTTGAGCGAATGTGTGGATGCCGCCTCCGAAACAGGACTCGGAAAGTCTCAGTAGCGAGCGATCTGCGGGCTCGTGCGTTAGCTGAAGCTGATAAGATGAGATCAAGTAGCGAGCGAGCGACCGCCTGAACGTCCAAATTCGGGCAGTCAAATATCCACCAAGATTGAGTATAATCGCTAGAAAAGAGTCGGTGATGGTGGGAGAAGTACGGAAGTATGGGGCGACGAACGAGCCCGGCGACGGAGCAGAATATACAGCAGGCAAATGCCTCAGAGCAGTGCCACCAGCGCGGCAGACTTTCGGCAGCAGCAAATGAACGCAGCAAGTCTCGCAAAGCCCCGGCCTGTGTCTCTTCAATGGCTCGTTGCATGCGCTGTCGCCTTCTGAGTCGTCGCACTTAGACTTTAGCCTGGAGGTGCATCTTTGGCACCGCTCCACTCGGCGAGCACAGCGCGTAGCCAAAGTCTCACAATTGGCCCTTCCAGAGCAGCCCAACCGACACCCTGACGCTGCCTGACTGGCTCGACTCCGTGGGCGCGCCGCTCAAGCCCTCAACCGGGTCTGCGTTGTGCGCCTCATTGCCCGGAGGGTGCCTCGCGGGAGACGGCAAAAGGACCTTCTCGGAAAGTCTTGATTCTTCGATAGAGTGTATCTACATCTGTGGCGGTGACGGCCGACGACACATCGAACTTTTAACGTGAGATAAAGAAACTTCGGTCAGTCATCAGATCGCTAAGTAGGGTACCGACACTGCGGCCGCATGCGTGACTAGGTACGTAGGTGTGAATAGTGCTGAGGCTAGTCGGGAGTGTTTCTCATGCAAAGGCATATCTATGTCTGGCTGCCTTGCTCAGCCCACGAGAGATGGCCCAGCAGAGGCGGAGAGATCAACTCCAATCGGCTTCCAGTCCTGTCATCCGCATACATGGAATCCGGTGGCCTTCGTGTCGCTGTTGCACGAACCGAAAACATGGTCACGACGACATGACTCTCTCGCCTCCCGTTGTTCTGATTTATGATTATCCCAGGATCATCAAATCCCGGCTCAATCCGCTTCGCCGTATAGGTGCTGGTGCTTGCAGCGGGGACTCAAACTTGCTCATGCCAAATGTAGACCAATCTGCACGTCGAATCATGCACCTCGATTCGGTCATTTGGCATCCAGTGAGGTCGCTTTGATCACTCGTAGCTAGGTCATGTCAGGTCTGGAAGAACGGCCCAGATGCCGATGCCGTCGCCTTCCGGATGTCCTGCTTGAATCACATCTGACAAGTAGAATTCGAGCGGTTGTCCGTCCAAAAATGTTGTAGTCATTCTCACTCAACAGCTACGGGCTTTGTTCATCTGATCTAAGCTTGTTTTTCGATGTCAACGGACCAGTAATGGAAATGGAAGAAAAAAAGTTGTTGAGTGAGGGCGCACACGACATACCAAAAACCCGGCGGCAAGTCTCGACTGGCTTGATACCGACCAGAATAGACCGAATCATTCTGTGAGTCAGGCAGCAACACATGGAGACTAACGGCTCATGGCGAGGAAGCTGCGCCACACACGATACTGTGAGTGTGGCTGAGATCCCGATGACGCCACACTCTCGATCGCCCAATCTAACAGATTAACAGAATATACCCGGAGTGGGCCCCGACCTTAGCGGATTGATTGGCCAACGCGAACTTTGTAGTTGTAGCGTTATTATAGGCTCTAATTGGCCCGTTTTCTTAGCGTCTCGGCTAGAACGTATACGCTAAGCTTCGGAGTCGATCGGAGTCGCGCGCGCTCGGAGAGTCGCTCCGTCGCCGCCTGCTTAAGGATCCGTTCCGCTCGCTCTTTTTCTCGCCTACTCTATTAACCTATTAACCTAAAGCCTATTTATTAAGAGTAAGCTTAGTAAATTTAATTAATTACTTATTAAAGGCTATTAAGTTTATCTCTTAAGTAGCCTACGTATATAGATAAAGTATTCTAATTAATATAAACGAAAAAACGTTTTAAGCGGAATAATAAGACTTAAGAATAAGAATATAAAGAGATAGATTATAATTTATCTTTTAATTAAATAGAGAGCGTTATTTATAGTAAAAAAGAGATATTTAATTAGTCTATCTCTAACAATAAACATTACTGTCACGGGCGAACAACGTATACACAGAGGTTCAATGTGGTATTCAACAAGTGTCACGG
>UYJD01000005.1:342810-404648 GCA_900618795.1 Cyanodermella asteris
CGTCCCTGACGTCTGATCGGTCTTTCCTTTGTCCGTGACAGTTCTTTACTATATAAATTAATAGATAGCCTTTTTACGAATAATCCTACGGACGACTACGAAGTAGGAGCCCTTCGAAGTTTGAGGGCGGAGCCCGATACTTAGGAGCTTGTTGCCATCGTACGAGAGAACCGCCTCGCTTGCACTGATAACGTAGCAAAACTTTGCGCCAGGCTTTGATAGCATGGCGAGGGACAAGACATGGTTGACTGCACGGCCAAATGAGACTCGCCAATGCCCCCTGCAGCTTAGCCGCACAGCCGTGGAGATGGGCATGCTGATGGCCGCCAACGGGAGCGGTCCGACCAGCCAGGAGAACATAAGGCGAGAACCAAGGACAAGTATTTTGTTGACCCGTAGTTTGCGATGCTCAGCGAACATTGTCGCCGGCAGATTACGAGACACTTCGGAGAACGCGAAAGCAAGCGAACATATGGCGTGACGGCCGTGCAATGACAAGTGACGAGCCAACAGCCTTGAGCAGTAGTACGTTAACGCAAAGCTGTAAAACGACAGACTGTCCTCAAACACACCAAGTCAAGACTATTCAAGCATTGCTGCCCTCTCATGCAGCTAAAGACGTCGAAAAAATGGCCGCCGTCTGCCGTAACCAGTCGTTGAGGTCGGAGCTGCTCAAGAAACGCGCATTTTTGGCGAGCGATCACGACATCAAGGACGCCGGCCGCCTCAAGTCGGCATTTCTTTGCCACAAGCTTGGTGAGTTGCTTTCTTTATATCGAGCATGGCCAAGAACTCCACATTCTCTTCAACAGTACGGCGTGAATTGTAGCTCTGCGTGTCGAGGCATGGTATTGAGCAGGAAGCGGATGTGCGGGAGACTTTGAGCCAGCCAAATCGGCCGCCAACGCACTCAGCCCTTCCATCGAGCACGTTTTGACCGCGGGCTACCCTCCCCAGATTCACTACATGGCTTCTGCACGCCAACATGCCATACGCTCCGCATCCCACAAGCACTCCATTTCTGACCCGCATTCTCCAGTAGGCGCGTTCGATGCCAAGAATGGGACCAATGGCGGCAGCTATGACGACCCGCCATCCCTGTTTCACAAGGTCCGAGACCAACGTTCCATTCTAGCTTTGGCCATATCAAATGGCAAGATATTTGCAGGCAACCAGGGTGGAGAGATTCTCGTATGGTCACTTGACAATTTTGAGCCGATTGGCAAAATCCAGGCGCATCGCGGAGCCGTTCTTTCACTGTTCATTCCAACCGGGGGAGGTGCCGTCTTTTCCAGCGGCGGCGATGCTATAGTCAATGTCTGGTCTCCTCAAACTCTCCAACGCGTCTATTCGGTATACTCAACGTACGATGTCGGCGACGTCTTCTGCGTTGTTTACTCATCGCGCATGGAGACAGTCTATCTTGGCGCGCAAAACACTAGCATTCAGTGGTACAATCTCGCACAACGACACCAAAGACCTCATCCTGATTTGAATCTCCATCCATCACAACGTACACATCGCTTTTTTGACTCAAAAGGCCCGGGCGGCATCTCGACTCCGAGGTCAGGTGACTCGGCGGAGTACTTCCACCAGGGGGGCGAGGTCCTTGATACCGACAAGGACAATATCTTACAGTATGCGCACTTTGGCTATGTATATTGTATGCTCATCACAAGCGGACTTCGGCTCGGCAGCTCCGAGGAGACATTGATATCCGGTGGCGGCGATGGGACAATCAAGTTTTGGGATCTGGGCGAGCAGGGTGCCATCAGCCCACTATACACCCTCGAAAATGGAGATGACTCGATTCTGAGCATGGCCTTGAATGGCATGTTTCTGTATGCTGGACGCTTGGACGGAGATGTGGACGTCTGGGACCTCGACACGAAACAACTAATACAGACGGTAAATGTCTACAACGGAGATGTGCTCACGATCCAGGCAGCATACGGGCTGATGTTCACGGGTGGTACAAATGGCCATGTCAAGGTCCTGGAACGTTTCAAGACGAAACACGAGTGGCCGGCGCACGAGGAGCTTATTCTGGCCTCGGCCATTACATCGCATAACCAGAGGAACTTTCTTGTCACTGGTGGCAATGACGATATTGTTGCCATTTGGGACATTACAGACTCGACCACAGGACCAGCAACGCCCTCGAGAGCCAGTGATGAACAAATGCTGCAGACGCTCTCACAATTCGTTTCGTTCCGGTCAGTTTCTGCCAAGCAAGAATACGCCGAAGATTGTAGACAATCGGCATCCTTTCTGCGTACTCTGCTAAAGGAAAGAGGCGCTGCTACTCGTCTGTTGAGCACAGAGGACGGCTGGAATCCGGTCGTGTATGGACGCTTCAAGGGAAAGAAGGAGAACGGAAAGCGAACGCTATTCTATGGCCACTACGACGTTGTTTCGGCCGAGAACAAGGCCGGAAAATGGCGAAACGACCCGTTTCGGCTTCATGGGCAGGATGGGTATCTCTACGGCAGAGGCGTCTCGGACAACAAAGGACCGATATTGTCCGCCATATTCGCCGTCGCCGACCTCTTCTCGGAGCAGAATTTGGAAAATGACGTGGTTTTCCTAATCGAAGGAGAGGAGGAGTCTGGATCTCGAGGCTTCCAAGAGACTGTCAAGAAGCACAGCAGTCTGATTGGCTCAATCGACCACATCCTCCTGGCGAACAGTTACTGGCTCACCGATAGCATTCCATGTCTGACATATGGCCTCAGAGGAGTTGTTCATGCGACCATCCACGTTGAGAGCGGGCGTGAAGACTTGCACAGTGGAGTCAGCGGCAGCTGGCTGGTGAGCGAGCCATTGAAGGATCTCACCAATCTCCTATCGCTGCTGAGCGGAAAAGAAAATCGAATCAATATCCCAGGCTTCTACGATGACATTCTGAGCATCACACAATCTGAAGACGCTCTCTACAGTGACATCAGCACAACACTGTCGGAGACCAGCATCCACCACAAGCCGCACAGCGCACACGGCGACATGGGCGCAGATGCGTTGAAGGCCAAATGGCGGGAACCTAGCTTGACCATTCACAGCTTCAAGACAAGTAGTGGCAATAACGCTACTGTCATCCCTCACAGCGCCAGCGCTTCAATATCCCTCCGTCTTGTGCCAAATCAGGGCGCGCTAGAGATTCAAAAGAGTCTGGTCGACTACTTGCAGAGCCAGTTTGCCAGCCTCAAAACCACAAATACCCTACGTATAGAAACAAACAACCCTGCAGATCCGTGGCTTGGTGACCCTCAGAATGACATCTTTCAAACACTGGAGTGTGCGGTAATCGACGTTTGGGGCTTGGGTACACCACAAACCGCTATGAACGACTCCGCTCGGTCATTACCGAGCCGAGCGTCGAAACAGCTTGCCGGAACCCTGCGGAATGGCCAATCGCGGAGCAACTCTGGACAGATACCACTACATCAGTCCGTGACACCACCAAAGCCCATGTACATTCGGGAAGGCGGCTCGATTCCGGCGATTCGGTTTCTGGAGAAGGAGTTCCGCGCTCCTGCGGCACAGTTACCAATCGGACAGGCGAGCGATAATGCTCACTTGGACAATGAGAGGTTGCGTGTGTTGAATCTGTATAACAGCAGAAAAATCTTCAGGCGCGTGTTTCGGGAGCTTGGAACGGGAGCGACAACAGCGTAAGGGATCGTTGCCAAAAATTTTGATTCACTATAGACATGGGTTTCGGGTCGAAAGCGGGCGTTCGATGGTCGGCGCAAAGGAAGGTTTCATAGAAGGAGTTCACAACGTTGACGTTCCCATTCCTGCGTACTCAGTCAGCTATGGTGTCTCAGATCATCAAAATGAAAGTTTCCCTGTTCATTCCTTTCCCGGCTGCTGATAGTCCTTCCCAAAGACCCTCTCACTCTTCAACATCGCCTCAAGCTCATCCTTGAAACTCTCCTCCCAATCCTTGTCGGTGCGCGTAGGTCTCCACCCCCACCTCCCCGCCCAATCCGCCCTCGTCCTCGCATTCGCCGCCAACCCGATCTCCGCCCGAAACTGCATCCCCACTCCGAAACCTCGCCGCCCCCTCCTTCAAACTCAACTCACCCACTCCCGCCGTCTCCGACACGTCCAATCCGAACCCCGCTTTCCCGATCAGCCGTCCCGCTTCCATCCACGTACATCCCCCGTCCCCGTCCCCGTCCCCGCGGAAACGTATAGCCCGTCCACTACTCGGAACGTCAGCATCGCCCGCCCTCACTTTCCGCAAAACACAGTCTCGCACAGCGAAGCCAGATCCGCGACGAGCACGTAACCGTACCTTTCCCCCCTTTCCCCCATCCCAAGCACGGCGACAAGTCCGTGTTTCCGCCCGCACTACGCATCGCGATCGGGATCGTCACGCTGGAGAGGTTGGAACCCGAAGGAGGCCATCGGTGCCGTCGGCTGTAGATCGTGGGTGGCGGCAGCGTGTACGTGGGCACGCCGAGAGACGTCGTGCGTTGTGGATACATGGTTGGTTTTTTGCTGGCGCATCGCCATGGATGCGACCGTGTCGTCGTGGAGGCGTCGGAGAAGATGTGCCCGGTTGGGTGGAGGTGGGGTTTTGTGAGAGGGAGGTCGCCGAGATTTGGAGGTGCCGTCGGTGTGGATGTAGGCGATTGGGTGGGGTGGAGTCGGAGGAACGGCTGGCGAGGCGTTGGGAGAGGCCGTGCAGGATGTCATGGGAGGAGGCGGCGGGTTCGATTGCGGTGGTGTCGTCGAGGGAGGTGAAGGTTAGGACGTTGCGGCCGGCGGCGGTGAAGGACGCGGTGCGGGAGGCGTCGACGCGGATCAGGACGGTGATACGGGAGGGAAGGATTGGGTTAGTTGGGGAGTTGAGAAGTTGGTTCAGGGCCGAGCCGCCGCTGGAAGAGGACGGTGACGTTTTGATATGGAGAATTGGTGTATTCACATGTAGCCGGTGGCACCGGTCAAGAGAATCTTGGGCTCAGACATTGTGAGTATTCAAGGTGAAATTGGCGTTGGCCGGTGGTTGAAGCTTTTGACGAGCTGGCCAAGATTGAGCTCGTTGGCGGTGACCAGCTTCATACATGACAAGGACAAAAGATCAATATTTACGGACGCAAAAGACTCTTCAGACGCTACTACACGGATCTGAACACATGATGTTTAACATCATGAACATGGATATAACCACCCGGACTTTGGGACGACCACTCACAAGTCCCTGCATACATCGGGTCTTGGTCGGGTATAGAGGTTCAAAACCCGTAGATGAAGATATTGTCAGCAAACAGGGCAAAAACAACGAATGTTTGAGTCAAGGCCGACTGGGTTGGTCAGGACTCGGGGCGGCTGATCGCTAAGATGTCGAAAATTGCATTTGAGCCGCAGGACCGTACCTTCATCATTTCAGGTGCTCAACTGTCATCGGAGGGCATGGAATAGCAATGCAGAGATTCGGTTCATCATTGAACATCGATATACCAGCGAGGTTTGCTCTGCTATCTATTAAACGCGAAGGAATCCACACAGCCGACCACACATACTCGCCCATTTAGCAGCACAAACTTGACCTATCCAGCGTACCCAATAATGTGAGCTTGAACTATCGCACACTTAAGTCATCTTGTCGTCGCGACCCAACTTGACAATCTCAGACTGGGGCACGATCCAGACTCCCTTGTCCTTCTTCCCCTCGACGCACATCTGTCCGGCGATGACAGCAGCTCGGCCAACAGTCGAGGCGTCCTGCGCCCAGAAGTCGGTGGCTTTCTTAGTGATCATGCCGAGTCCAGTGGCAATGAGTTGGACTGCGTACTCTGGGGGCCTCGAGTCCTGTCTGGAGCCCAACAGCAAGCCGGGTCTTAGGATGACAGTATGCTCGAAGCCAATCTTCGAGACTGCATCTTCGAGCTCACCCTTCATCTTGGTGTAGGGGAATATGGAGCTGCTGGAAGATGCGCCAGAGCTGATCAAGACATAGACTTTTGTGCCGGCCTCGTGTGCCTTCTTTGCAAGCTCGAGGTTGAGGTCATAGTCGATGGCACGCTGCTTTTCAAAGCTACCGGCCTGGCCACGCGTGGTGCCGAGAGCAGAGTAGAAGACATCTGGGGTTGGCGAGATGGCGGCCAGCGAGGTAGCCCACTTGGCATTGTCAGCCTCGATGATGGGTTGCAATTTGTCGTACGAGGGAAGTGACTTGCGTGCCACGGCATGAACGGTCCCGAAGGTCGCGTTGGAGGCCAAAGATAGCAGGATCTGGGAGCCGACCAGACCGGTGGAACCGACTAGCGAGGCAGTGTGATTCGACATGATGGCGGTGGAAAGATCAAGCTTCGACTATTCAACAGGCCAGACGTGCACAGTGATGTGAATCCACAGGACAAGGTCAAATTGAAGCTCTTTGAGCTCACTCAATAGTACTAGGTAGGAGGTAATTGTGATAAAGCGTCGACGTGATCTGTGGCTTGGCAACGGCCGACGCCACAAACCAGGACCCCTCAGCCACATTTATTGCCACGAATGGCGTGCTCATGCACAATTGTCTTTCTCCGGCTTCGAGACGCGGCGGCGAAAAATGTCAGCGACTTTGATCTGGTCGGCTGCCGGTTGTCCCCTCCGATGCCGCCCTCCCTAGCATGCACTAATCAATAATTCCTGAACGGTAGCCGTTGATTTCTCTCCCTCTCGCGTGCATGCTTTTGCTTCCCAGAGAACCTCTATTCCCTCCCTCCCGTCCGTCGTCCCCAATGTCGTCGGCAGGTCTTCAGACCGAGGCTCCCCCGGCCCCCGCGCCCTACAAACAATTCGAAGCGGAGTCGACGGCGTCGCCGTTCGGGCAAGAGCTGGCTTTGGCAGATATTGGTGGTCCCACATACTCGACGGCCCAAACGCTCGTCCAGCAAGTCGCCTATACCCTGTCTGATCGATTATGGACCTACTCGCCTGAAACATTCGACCTCGACGTTGCTGTGAAGCAATGGAACAAGGCGGCGGAAAAGAATGCCCATGGCTACACCACCGGCGTTGAGGCCATGCAGATCCGCGCTGGTGCCGCGACAATCGCATTGGGTTATTTGTTCTCCAAGGACTTTGACATGAACAAGCGCTTCATCCCGCAGTCCATCCTTGCTTCGTCCGCCAGCTTGCAATACCTCCGCGGTGCTCTCGATCAATTGGCCCTGCTCTATGGCGTCGCCAGCCCCGTCGTTGCCCATATCGCTGCGGTCGACTATGTTGGTGGAAGTAGGCCCTCGCTCGTCACCGACTACGTTACCGCCCTCAACCTGGCTGAGGATCTTGGCCTCGGTCTCGTATCCAGCTTCTCGGCCTTTGAAGCGCAGCACATGTCCCTGTTCGCCACGCTTCTTGCAAATGTAGTACCAACCCTGCATGTATATGATGGTGTCAAAGTCGGTCGTGAGACAACGCGAATCGTCGACGTCCTCGGCCAGACGGGTGTAAGCAACTACTACGACAGTGTGCTAAAGGCCGTCAACTTGAAGTCGCGCAAGTCAACCGAGGCAAAGGCTGCGGAACTACTGAAGGCTTTCAATGATGAGCTGGGCACCGACTACAAGCCGTTCGAATACACTGGTCATCCTCAGGCCGAGTCTGTTTTGGTCGCTTTCGGCACGGTCGAATCGTCCGTGGCTGCAAAGGTAGCCCAGGCTTTGGAAAAGAATGGAAACAAGGTCGGTGTGGTCGACGTCCGCATTTACAGACCATTCGACGAGGAGGCTTTCCTTGCAGCTGTTCCCAAGACAGTTACCGCAATTGGCGCACTTGGTCAGGTTGAGTCGCGTCATGCGGTCACGGATGCCGGCGTTCAGTCCCAGCTGTATGCTGATGTGTTGGCTGCTTTCTCATTTGCTGCGGACTGGGACCACACACCAACGATCCTCGATGTCAAGTATCCTCGTGAGCAGATCTGGACTCCCATCACATTGACCGCCTCTTTCCAATTCCTTGTCACAAAGCCGTTCTTCGACAACAGCAACACCACTGGACTGCAGCTCCAGGACGCTGTCGAAACTCAGCAATACACGTTCTGGAACCTTGACGACGCTCACAGCCGTGACGCTGCAGCCGTTCTCGGCAAGGCTCTTTCCAAGGACTCAGCAAGCAACGTCAGCATTTCCGTCAAGCACGACAACACTCTTCAGGGTGGTACTCAACGCACGGATATCCGAAAGTCTAAGCACTCGGTAGATGCACCATACTCCATCGATGCAGCTGAAGTTGCCTACGTCGATGACATTGAGCTCTTGAAGAAGGTAGATGTTGTTGCGTCTTTGGCGGTTGAAGGCAAAATCCTGCTGCGCGTTCCTGGTGTCAAGGACGAGGATCTTGAGGGCAAACTACCGATTGGATTCCGTAAAGCGGTGGCTGACAAGGCCGCAAAGCTCTATGTTCTTGACCCGCAGAAGGTGCAGAAGGTGGCGGACGATGTCACTTTCGAATCGCCGCTTGTACAAATCGCTTGGCTTCGCACTGCGCTGCCGTCCAACGAGGGCGTCGGAATCAAGAAGCTTGCAGCCTATACTGGCAATGAGGATCTCCTCGAGGAACTTTCCAAGGCTCTTGATGAGGCTCTGCGCGAGATTGAGATTCCAGAGTCCTGGGCGACGCCCGAGGAAGGAGCCGAGATCCCGACATTGCCTACCGATGTCTATGCGACCAGTTTCCTGCCGTTCGATAAGACAGGGCCGGAGGTTCCATCTCTGCTCAAGGACTGGAAACAGACAGCCAAGGCTTTGGCTTTCAAGGAAGTATATGGCTCTGAAGGTGCCCTTCGTCCCGACCACAACGGCGAGAACTGGCAGATCACTCTGGTGGAACACCGCAGGCTTACACCAGAGAGCTACGACCGTAACATCATGCACCTTGAATTTGACCTGGGTGACACCGGCATGAAGTACAACATTGGCGACAGTCTTGGAGTGCACCCGCGCAACGACACCGAGGCCATCGAATCGTTCATTCGCGACTACGGTCTTGATGCTGATGCCATTGTCGAGGTCCAGCACCGTGACGACCCCAACCTTCTGCAGACTTCCACCGTCTATCAGGCTCTGATCGAGCAGGTTGATATCTTCGGCAAGCCCGGCAAGGTATTCTACGAGCAGCTCGCCGAATTCGCCACAGATGAGAAGGAACGCAAGGATTTGCTGTCCATAGGTGGCCTCGAGGGAGTCAACGAGTACAAGCGCCGTAGCGAGGTCGACACTGTCACGTACGCCGACATTCTCGAGGAATTCCCGTCCGCACGCCCCGAGTTCCACGAACTCATTCGCCTAATCCAACCCCTCAAGCGCCGCGAGTACTCCATCGCCTCCTGCCAGAAGGCCAACGAGAAGCGCATTGCGCTTATGATCGTCACGGTCAACTGGCGCGATCCCCGTGGCCGCGACCGCTGGGGTCTATCCACCCGCTACCTCGACTCCCTCCCAGTCGGCTCCAAGGTCACCGTATCCCTCAAGCCCTCTGTCATGAAACTGCCACCTAGCCCAAGCGACCCCATCATCATGGTCGGCCTCGGAACCGGTCTTGCCCCCTTCCGAGCCTTCGTCCAGCACCGCGCCCTCGAAAAAGCACAAGGCAAGGAGATCGGGCCTGTCCTCCTATACATGGGCTCCCGTCACCAGCGCGAAGAGTACTGCTACGGCGAGGAATGGGAAGCGTACCGCGACGCCGGCGTTATCACCCTGCTCAGTTGCGCATTCTCCCGCGACCAGCCCGAGAAGATCTACATCCAGGACCGGATGCGGCAGACTGGAGACGACATCTTGGATGCGTACTTGAAGAAGCCCGGTGCGTTTTACCTGTGTGGTCCGACGTGGCCGGTACCGGATGTGACGGCCGTGTTGGAGGAGCAGATTAATAGGTTTGGAAAGATGAATGGGCAGAAGAAGGTCGCTGTCAAGGCCGAGTTGGAGAAGTTGAAGGACAGTGGGCGATATGTGTTGGAGGTGTACTAGTTTGTTGGAAGGAGCGTGTTCGATCCATGCGTGGCGTTGGTGGATGGGATCTTAGATGCATCTGTGGATCATGGACTTTGATAGACATAGACCGAGCGAATGGCATATGCATGATCACACTACGAACCTACCGTATCCCTTATGCTCATCGCCTCCATCGTCGGTGACTTTATGCTCTACGACCTCAGGACACGTACGCATTGAGAGCTCTTTCTTGATTGTATGGTTGGTAGTGCATGGCCCTCTTGGCTGGCATGCTGGCAAGGTGGCATATTTCTATACTCTTACGAGATCGGAACCCGGTGGGACCTTAATGTGATAAATTGCAAGACCTATGAACATGTGAGGTTCCAAACGAGAATGAATCCCCTCACCGTAGATCTTGGTGTGATGGTATATCCAGCAGAGAGCCCGTCTTGGTAGCACCCCAGCTCATCTATAGAAGCTCCCAAACACGTAGGATATCTTTTAGGACCGGGATCGGGCACCTTGCGAGTGAAGTGCAAATAGGCATACCTTGCCGAGACTGGACGATCCATCGTGTTATCGCCCTGCTCTTATCGAGTATCATAATTCAATTGCAAAATCCCGCCAACCTGCAGAATAACAAACGTCGAGCATTGCGCTGGAATTACTTGTCTGTCTTCATTCGCTTGCTTTTCCGACCTGTGGCTTGGGGCTCCGCATCCTCTTCCTTGAGAGTCGCTTTTCGCTTGACGCGACTTGATAGGGTTGGAGTCGGTGCTACCATTGGGCGCTTGGAGGCCGGCTGGCGAGGCTTCGACTTGTTGGTCGCGAATGTGCAGCTCTGCTCGTGGACTTCAAACCAATGCTTGCGTTGACTAAAATCTCATCAGCAAACAGTATCAAGCGAGGCGACTGGAGGGAAGACATACCAGGTCACGCCGCAATAGATCACCTCCTTACATCCACCACAGACAAGTAGGGGCATTCCGTCGCCATGTCCGAGAGACCTGCAGCGAATGCAGCCGCTTGCAGTCGACTTCGATGGGGTCAGCACAGTTTTAGAACTCAGAGAACGCAGTCTCTTGTTTGTTGGGCGCTTGAGTTTGGGCTTGACTTGGTTGGACTCAGCAGTCGAGTCGTCCTCGGTCTTTGCGTCAACGATTGTGATGGAGATCTCCACGTTATCAACGGGGTCTTCTTCGGCAACGTCCTCGACCTTCGTATCCTCGTCTGTGCCCTGGGTGTCTTCAGCGTGCTTATCATCGTTGGCTCCTTCCTCCGACTCTGCCTTAACCGTCGGGGCTCGACCCACATGTACGGTCGAGCTTGAATTACTCATTGGAGAGCCCTCCTTCTTAATCTTCTTGCTTTGCATTTGCGAACTTGACATTGTGTCATCAGGTTTGGCGACTTGACCTTCCTTATAAGCGTTGCAGATTCTCAGATATTCTTGTTTCATCCGAGGGTTGAACTGATTGATTGTATAAACGTTGACCTTGGCCTTCTTGATGAAATCATCGGGCAGGTTGCACCCAAGGCGTACGGCACATAAGCCGAGTAGCAATCGAGAGGCTCTCAATGGGGGACGCTCGCCTTCTGGCTTTGCTTTGGCACTCATCTGTTCCTGGTAGTGTGACATTACGCGCGACAGGCGCCCGTCGTCCAGCTTTTCTCGTAGTGCTGACGCATGCTCGTCCGAGCAAGTCCACATATTTTCATCTGCGGCGAGCTCAAGCGCGTGGTTGAAGTGATCTAGCTCATCCTGCTGCTGTGGGTTGCCAAACATGCCCGGTTCGTCCTTTTTGAAGGGGCTGGCCGATTTGTTCTTACGCTTAGGCATCGTGTTATTGTCCAGGTGGATAGAGCGAGCTCGTCAGCGACTGAGTAGTCAAGCCTGAGACCAGTAGATAAGAGTATCTGAGCAGCAGTGCCGTAAGTCTAGGCCAGCGGAATGATGAGCTTGGCGATTGCAAGGGAATTGTCACGGCTGATGGTGTTTGAGCATGAAACGAGCCTGGCGATGTGTTGTGTGGGCTTCGGATGAGGAGGGACGAGATAGGAAGAGCTGTAGAGATCCAGTAGCTAGACCTGGAGCTTGACCTGAAGCTTAGTGAGGGAAGACGAAGTGAGGTGATGAAGCGTAAGCGTCTGGACAGTCTCTCAACGGATATTTGTGTTTGACGCAAGCGTGACAGGGCTACCTTCTTGCTCGCTAAACAATTGCGTACTGGCGCCGTGACGTGTCAGTCAGATCGCAGTGAAGTCGAAGCTTTAAAGGCAGGCGCAAGTGTGAATTCGATCACCAAGGGAAGGAGCGGCTGACAGAACGCGAAGCGCAGGCAGCTAGCCGGTAGCTTCTCTCGATGGAAGGCGCAGCTTACTGTAGCCTCTATGACTGAACATGTAGCCAGGAAGTGAAAGAACTTAAGCTCCGTTTATTTCTCTTCTCTAGAGAACGAGTAACCGAACAGACGTAATCGAACAGACTCTGTTGGCACTCACTGACCACTGCTCCTGCAAGTTGCATGATACTGAACCCATATTTTCGCAATCCAATTTTATGAGTGTCGATCCGATAATCATGAACGATCGGGAATATGACTGGGATAGGTACTGATTCGTCACCCGCGGCTTTGAAAACCGAATTTTCTACTGGAACGGCTCCAAACGATAACGTCGATTTGCCGTATTATAAGGCTGTCATATATCAAAAGCAGAGCGTCGTAGCGAGTCAAATTCCCTGACTAGACATACTGGCGTACTACATCATGTAAATATTTTCTGCGTGCCGATACTTATTCATGCCTCGATGGACCTTGGGCCTGGAATTTTCTAGGGAAGAGGTTGATATCCGGTCGGGCCGGCGAAGCTCAACGCCTTGCGGAGACGGCAAAGCGATTTTCCGACAACGATCTCTCTGACGCTCTGTGTCTTGTCCCGTGCGACTCATTGAATCCTAATAGCATGGTTTATTGTCACTGACAGGTTGAGGGCTATCAGTCTCTTGAATCAATATCTAGGGCTCTCCACACTCAGATGATTTCCTACCCAATGCCTCTCATCCCGTTGAACTCGAGGACCACGACGGAGTACGTCGAATTCAGCTCCGAGTGGCTTGCAATATCGGCTCACAGCACTTATGCCACGTTTAAACTCATTGAAGTGTTCTGAACTTCGAATGAATATCCACCCGTCGGAGCTAGGCATTCTGAACACCGGACCGGAAGCACCGGCGGCCGTAAAGTGAGCCTCATTCAAGGCTCCTTTCGCAAGTGTTCTCTGACCCAACTCCGCATTAGCGGTCGCCGCAACGACATGTGCTTGTCTGAAAGCCCCGCTAGTCGTGATTCTGGCGGTCCAAGCTTACCATGCTGCGGGAGAATCTTCAAAGATGTGTATTCATCCAGATGTGTGATAAGTTTAGGTGAGATGCGCACATTGACCACTCGAGAACAGCTCCTCGCAGCCATGTTTAAGCGCCCATGAGCGGCAGATGAAAATAGCAGGCCCCATTCGCACAGGCCAGGGGACGGCCCTGGAAAGCTTTTCTTCAGGTGATGGGCGGGATTTGGGATTTGAACGCTGATTCGCCGGATAGCAGCGCCAAGCTTTCTACGCGCTCCTCGGCATGCGGCAGCAGCACAGTGACAGCGTCCACCAGATCATCCCCTCGCCCTCCCTTTGACATATTCCCCAATCTTCGAGCTGATCCGTAGCCGCCAGTGGCTCTTCCAGACATGGTTCCGTCAGCCGACACCCTTGCCAAAACGGCAATTATGCTGCAAATCCTCACGAATCGGGGTCCCTACTGCGTGGGTGGGTCTATCTTAATGTGCCTCCCCAATCGTGCCGGGCGCCTGTAGGGGATGCATGTTTTCTTGCGTCTTTCGAGAAGTGACTTGCTGTTGATATATGGTTTGGCTTCGTCTCGATGATTGCCTCGAACTTTATCGCCACGAATTTTCATTCCCAAAAGGCGTCCCTCCAGGTGCAGAGCTGTTCGACATAGCTCACGACCTTCATTCTCTTTTCCGTCGTCGCTCCTACTCACCTTACTCATTTCCCACCGCGCCTGCTTTGTTTGCCCTTCGTTCCTCCCACCTTCCTTCAATACAGCAAACCTTTCATGCAAGGTGCCTTGCTGCCAAGCATGTCTCGAAACGCTTCTCTCGGGAAGTTCTCTTCCACCGTCAACACCATCCGCATCGACTCGCCTGACATCGGCGGCATGTCTCCCCGTCCAACTCGCCGTCAGAGGATGCAGACTGTGCTACGCGGCGTCGCGGCACTGTTCGCTCTGCTCGCCATGTCGCTGTTCGCAGCATCAGTGTCCATGACCAATGCCAACTTCACCAACCTTCTTGGCAACGGTGACTGGACCGATGGTCTCGCAATTGCTCCGGTATGTCAAGGCTAGCATCCAAGATATGACCTAGACTGACCGTTACTTAGTCCGCCTTGGCCTTAATTCTCAACCCGGTCTTCCTCTTCTTCTCCCTACGCACGCCAGGCTCACCGGCCCCTGCCTTCCGAGCTGCTGCCGATTTCGTCATCTGGGGTCTGGCTATCCCAGCCCTCGTCTACGCAATCGCTGGCGGCATGTTCTGGAACTACGCCGATGCAGTTCCCGAGGCGAACGGCACCGTTGACTGCAGCTTCTGGTACAACTCATTCAGCACTCAGTGCGCGCCCATGGTCCATCAAATCGGTAACATGCAGATCACCGGCGCTGTCTTCCTGGTGCTACTATGCGTGACCCACCTGGCTTTGTGTATCTCGGACGTGACTGAGCTCCTCACACATCGTGAGAAGAGGAAGAGTGTTTTGCCGACGGACTTTGAGATGAACATTGGTGGTAAGCGCGCCGATAGCCGGCCGGTGACGTCTTGAGATCTGGGAGCTCAACAGTGATGGCACGAATTTGGCATGAGAATGATGGGATTGGTCAAGGGCGACAAACGGGATGTTTCGGTTCAATTCGTGCCCTCTTGGTAGGGCCCTCTAGCAGTAACGGATTTGGAGTTTGGAATCTGAATCGTGGTACATCACGACGTCATGCTTTGAAGAGCTAAACGAGCGATGCGTGTATATGTTAAGAAGAATCGAGGTCGTGATCATGAGAATCTATCTAGCAATCGCACTCCTTCGCGTGCACTAAGAATAATCACAGCTTTCGCAGTACGTCTGATCCCACGGGGTCGCAGGATAGCGATCCGTGCCGTAAGTGCTGTTTAGCACCACATCTCCCACGATCTCGCCCTTCTCCAGCCTGATCTAAGTCTTGATTATGTTTTGTTTGAGGAGCTTCTCACTCAGCAGGATCTGTCGGCTGCCCCTCTCCCAATTGCTGTACCCACCATACCCCGTATGCCGTCCAAAGCAGAGCGAAATCTGCCCGCTTCCAGCGACTCCGTCGTCCGGATCGACACCACTCCACTTCCAACACCAATCGCACCCATGGTCGTGCCCCGAAAAGACCGCCTGCAACCCGCCCATCCCCAGCAAAGCCTGCATAAACGGCACATCCTGTCCCCCGTACGCATTCTGCGAACCCGGCGTTCCCGTCCGTCCGTCCTTGGTCCACCCGTCCGCCTGCGCCGCCGCCAAGTAATCCTCGTTGATCCCCGGCTCCGTGAAGTTGTGAGAACCCCCCAACTTGTCCTGAGTGGCCTGCATCGCCTGGAACGCCTTGACCGGGATGTGCACGAACGCGATGCTCGGGATCTGCGGCGCGGCGGCGCCCCCGTACGTCCGGTTCAGCTGCGCGTGCGTCCGCGTGAACCAGTCGACGACGGACCCGTCCACCCAGTTCGGTTGCGGGACGCGGTTGCCCGCCGAATCCAGCTCGCGGTAGTAGTTCCCGCCGCGCGAGTCGAAGAACCAGAGGATCGCCGCGGGCGGTCCCGAGGCGTCCGTGTCGTTGGATGCGTAGATCGGCAGGTAGTAGTTCGAGACTCCGGCCAGGCGGCCGGGGACGTCGCTGCGCGTGTAGGCGAGCTCGGGGCCGAGGCGCCTTTCGCGGGCGAGGATGTCGGTGCGCGACAGGTTGTAGTCGCTGTCGTGGTTGCCGTAGGTGCTGGCCCAGGGCAGGTTGTGCCGGATCAGCGGTGCGACGATGCGGTCGACGTAGTGGGACGAGTTGGAGAGGTACGTGTTTTCTCCCGTGATGAGGTCGCCGTTTATGGCGACGAGGGATTGGTGTTCGTGGTTGAGGATGGAGGTCAGGACGACGTCGGTGTGGCGGTCGGCGTCGGGAGCCCATTGCGAGTATTCGTCTGAAGGTCATCGTTAGTATGTATCTGTTGACGAGCAGGGTGTACAAGTTCAGGTCGGAAGGACTCACTCTCGCCGTAGTGTAAATCATTGAAGGTCGAGATTTGGAAGAGACCGCTGGAGTTGAAACGTAAGGGCGCGAGGGCAGGGGCGGTCAAGTTGGCCTGTCGTGGGAGGGCGACGGCCTCAGTCGGGACGGTGAGGCCGAGAAACGCGGTGGCGACCCGTAGAAAGCGACACATTGGGGCGATGCGAAACGGACAGATTCTCCTCTACGGACGACAGCACGCAACGCAAATGGATCTGGGAGAAGAACGCTCATCATATATACTACACAATGCTAAAATTCATTCAACGGCATGTCCAGTCCGGGTTCAACGGTAGGGTTGTCCTATCCCTTGAACCATTGTTGCGCGTGCTGCATAGCACTTCATCTGGCAAATGACCACCAACACGAAAAGGTAAGAACAGAGAAAACGGATGGGTACCCCGGACGGAAAAGGGGATACAGTGACAAAAGAGACAGAGGCAGCAAGGTCGGACAACGTGATGCATAGGGAAACGAACGGCCGAAGCGGACTCGACATGTCTGACCTGTTATGAAATGAGGTACAGAAACGTGAGTGAGAGAAGAGAAGATCGACGGGCCTTCGACGGCCCACCAAGCTTTCTTAGCGGCGCGATAGCAGGGCAGATGCACCGGGAACGGCGGGTCACTGGCTGGCAGAACGGGACGTTCGCGATTAACGTTGGCGACCCGTTCAGGGGCCGTGATCAGCTTGATCAGCTAGATCAGCTGCAAGCTGCAGGTTGGAGCCACTCGCAGTGTCGATCTATGCGGGAGGATGCTTCATTTGACGGCTGATGCTGGCCTGATGACTGCGTCGCAAGCGTCTACGACAGTACAATAGTCGTGGCTACAGTCTGTCAATACTCGCCTCTATGCGACGCGTATCCCTAGCACAGGGTGTTCGAGCATGCTCTGGTCATCACCAACCCTCAGTTGCTGCAAACCACGGGCTGGCACAAGTCAGGCGATCCACTTTGTACCTAATTGCAGGGGCAGCCAAATTGCCTTCATGTTCACTTATTCTCAACTATAGCGTGTACAAATGGGAGCTAGCCACATTGCCCTGACGGAATCCGTGAAAGCCTATGCTCACACATGGCGTATTTGGAGTGTCAAAACTGGGATTCAGTCGCTCAAATACGGTCATGTCTCTTGCGAAAATGCTTCAAACTTCGGTAAGTCTGAGAAATCTGGTTATTTCCGAATCACGAGACTGTGCTTTGCATGTCTCTTCAACTGCAGGCTCCGATATTGTCGATAGCTTCCAACCATCCTCCGGAGCAGGTTCGCTACCGTCGCCTAACGTACTTCCCTCCAAGCTTTGTGTCTGTGGAGATTCGACAGACGCATCGCTCGGACTTATAGTACCCGGCTCATGGTGTTCAGTCACAGCCGCTCGTCCGATGGCACCGCCTGGATGGTACTTGTGGAATATGGCCTTGACGCCATCCTGGTTCTCATGCAGTTTGTGAGCTGCTGACATGGCCAGGGCGTCTCCTAATGCCAATGTTACGGTGGTGCTGACCGTGGGAGCTGATATACCAAACAGACTCTTCTCTGTCATGGGAATCGGGGTGGGTAGCAAAATGTTGCTATCATGTGGTGCATCGATGCGCGCAGCAAAGAGCGGGAGCGATGAATCCGGATTCCCTTGGTCGGGCTTTGCTGATGACATGAGAATCAAAGGCGAGCTAGGAGGGAGGTGACAAGCGAGCGAAAGCAGCTCTGCGGTGCTGCCGGAAAATGTGATCAGGATCAATGTGTCGTGGGGACCGATCATTCCAAGATCGCCATGGAGTGCTTCGGTGGGATGCAGCCAGAAACTTCTGAGACCCAAGCTGTTCAGGGTTGCCACGATCTTCTTGCCGATGAGGCCACTCTTGCCAACGCCACTCACGATGATGCTGCCTTTTTGGGTAGCAGTCTCGACAAGGGCATCTGTGGCAGCTTCGAACGCTTTTTGCGCTACTGCATCGGTGCTATAGACCTTATGCAGTGCTGTGATTCCATCTCTCTCCGCGACGAGCAATGACAGGCCCATACCGAGAGGGGACACGAGGGCCGCTGGCGCCTGAGGCGCGATGGCCTGCATAACTTCGAGTGATCCGGCGGTGACACAACGGGGCGGGGTCCAAATCAAATCCTTTGCTTCGCCGGAAGCTGCAAGATGCGGCAGATGAAGAATCGAGACGAAATGTTAGAGCTTTTTCACTACCCGAGCAGTCGCGTCAACGCAATGTGTGCGACAATCTGAACGTCGTCTGATGAATATAGCTGTTGACTAGATAAGACGGCACACACGAGGCCAAGTTGAGTTCAATACCAGGTTCTGTGGGGATGTACAAAGGCAACAATGAACATCATTTTGACGGAGATGTAGGCAAAATGATTGCGACAATCAACGTGTCAGAGTCAGTGGAAGAGGTTGAGCTGCGAGTTAATGCGCATGGGGCCGCAGTCAGATTATAAATGGAGGGCGGGCCCTGGTTCGAATTTGGTCGAACAAAGCTCGCTCCAGCCAGGCGGTGGCCGCTTCGGAGGTCGCTCTGACGGAAGCTCGTGCTAACCCCGGCCGTTATCAGGGCATGGCCGCGAGTATAGTGGATCATAATCTATTCTGGATGAATGATGACTCGGTGGATTTTCGTTGGAAGTGCTAGCGCCGTGTCTCAGAGTCTCCCGAGGGCGGCAGCCGGTGGCCCAGATGCGTTGGATGATGGCGCCATAACCGACTCAACCACGCGCTTGATCAGCAGAGAGCATGTGAAGTCATCGTCTGCTTGTTAGACTGATGACTCGCAGCCGGAAGCTGACATGCCGAACCAGGAGCATCCCGGATGGTGAAGCTTGCTGCGTTCGCGGGCACTTTTGCTGCGAGAAGCTCAAATCGATCCCCGCGCTTGCAAAGATCTCGGTAGAAACATGTCAGCGTCATAATCTGGTGTGACACAATCTTTATCTCTCCCACCACACTACTACTAGTAGTGGCGCCCTGTAGCCGGGACTAGATCTACACTTTTCTCTGAGCTGAGTGCTGACAACTCCGTCTTTCATTTTCTGCCCCTCCAATCACAGTGTGATCAGCCGGGACTTTACGGAGGCCCGAGTTCTGAACGGTCAACACACCACGGCGCTCGGCCTTTGGACATTGTTCAGATCCAGGTGGCACGGCAGCTGAACAGTAGCCGGTGCGCACGTTCTGTGTGGCCTGCCTTGGCGGCCAAACCCATAATTACCCTCTGCAAGTCCTGAAATGAAGGGCTTTTAGGGAATATTCTCACAGCTCCCTGCTTCCAACGTAGCCTGTGAGCCAAGCAAGGCAGCACTCCGCTTAGATGAATCCACTTACGGTGTCTACGCAGAGACTCTTTCTCGAGGCTAAGTGGCTGCTACGATTTCCATTTGTGTCTTACTTTCGTTCAACAACGTGCTAAGACGGGCCTACTGACGAGAACATCATGGCGACCTTGGGGGGTTAACCCCCCCTAACAAGTGGGGCCGCGGCACTGTGCACACTCTGCTCCGCAAAGACATCGCGTCCTCTCAAAGGTGGCGTCCAGCAATATGACTCTTCATGAACAGACTGAGGACGGATCTGGGCATCTGGGCAAGCCAGACAGCTTCTCGAGGATCTGAAGTCGCGACTCCAAATCGCGGATGAACCGCAGACTAGTGGGGCAGCTATAAACTTCCAGAAATTCGATAAACCCCGGCAAATCCGCCACCCAAGGGCCGACCCACAACTCCCCTGTTCAGTTATACTAAGCTTAACCTCGTAAGCATTTGAGCAGCATATCTTCGACACCTACCGTCCTTGCGCTCCGAAAAGCAGTGATCTCATCAACTTACTCACTTTGCGGCTCTCTCAGATCACATCTACAATGGCTGTGGACTAGTCTTGTCCAAGCAAAGATCGTCAACACTCTGCATGAAACCGAGGCTTCTTCAGCTTCCCGCCTCACTCGCTTAAATCACAATGTGGCAAATAACTATGCAAGAACTACATTCGAGTAGCATGGGTATCTTTATGAATCTCCTGACGTTGACGCCTCCCCTCCTTTGTCAAATATATTTCCCAAGATGAGAGTCCTAGTATTCGCCGCAGGCTGTGCGGCTCTAGCGAACCCGCAAGGTCTCGAGCGCCTTGACTTTACCGTCGGCCAGCAGGTGAAGACATCGACAGGTCAAATTTCAGGCCATGCCGCTCCACACGCGTCAGATGTGAGCGAGTACCTGGGCATCCCCTTCGCCAAACCTCCAACCGGCGACTCGCGCTGGCTAGCTCCCGAATCGTTCATCGGCACCTCAACTTTCAACGCCAGTCAATTCGGTCAGACATGTTCCTCGAACGGTGTGCTCGGTGACCCCGGCATCACTGGCCCAGCCTACCGTTATCACGACCAGGTGCAATTCGGACCCCAAGGTATCGAGCTCCTCAACAACGAAGCGCAAGCCAACTGCTCGTCCGGCGAAGACTGCCTGACACGCAACATCTGGAGCAAACCCCAGACCGGCGAGAGCAGCAAAGCGGTAATGGTCTGGTTCTACGGCGGCGGCCTAAACTTTGGCAGCAACAAAGACCCCTGGTACAACGGGCAATACCTGGCCGACAAGCAAGACGTCGTAGTCGTAACGGCAAACTACCGCACCAACATCTTCGGCTTCCCCGGCCCACCGGGCCTACCAAGGCAGAACGTCGGCCTGCTCGATCAGCGCCTCGCGCTCGAATGGGTGCGTGACAACATCGCGGCCTTTGGCGGCGACAGTAAGCGGATCAACATGTTCGGCCAGAGCGCCGGCTCGACGAGCGTCGACTACTTTAGCTTCGCGTACTACGATAAGCCGGACCCCATCATCAACGGCATGATCATGCAATCAGGTACCATTTTCCGCGAGATGCCCCCGTCCGCTGACGACGGTGCGAACACCTGGTACAAGTACACGCAGAAACTCGGCTGCGGCGGCAAATCAGACAATCAGACCGCCGTGCTCGCGTGCATGCGCTCGAAATCCACTCAGGAGATCCTCAGCGCCACCAGCGGATAACCGGGCCTGGATCAGGTTCTCAAAACGGCGCAGTTCATGCCCGTGATCGACGGGGTCGTCGCGTTCAGCGACTACGAAGACCGAGCCCGAAAGGGCCAGTTCATCAAGCGGCCGCTGCTCCTCGGTAACACGGACGACGAAGCGGGCATCGCGCAACCCGTCGCCAAATCCCTCGTCGGCTTCGCAATCCCGCAGCTGGTCATCGATCTGATCAACCAGGCCGTATTCAGCTGTCCGACGGTCTTGCGTGCCAACTTCCAGGTCGCGCAGAAAGTCGCTACGTGGCGGTATCGTTGGTTCGGACTCGCGCCCAACACGGTCGTGTCGTATTCTCCCGAGTCGGGCGCATATCATGAGAGTGATGTCCCGTTCGTGTTTGGGAGTACAGAGGTTTATGGAGGCGCCAATACGCCCGAGACGAAGCTGGTTGAGTACATTATGGGAGCCTGGGTGGCTTTTGCAAAAGATCCGGATAACGGGCTAGTCAAATACGGTTGGCCAATGTATGATGGCAAAGACAATGTGTTGCAACTGGGCAAAGACAACAAGACCGGCCCGAATCCGACGGCGGCAGCGACGTACGATGTGGGATGTGCTTTGGTCAATCTCCCTACGACGACAAAAGAGATCGTGGACGAGATTCTGGACAAGTTGAAGTCGCTCGGATGGCCTAGCGGCAACAGCACTCTGTTGTCAGGTCTCTGAGTCTCTGATATGATCAAAAACTGGCTGTACGTTCAAATCCTGTATATGCTCTCGGATATCCCTTAGCCACACTGTTCCGTTCCGGCTTTCGCAGCCGAGGTTCGAACATGGCTTACAAGTCTTTTGTTTGCCATATATAGCCATTTCATTCGCTGGTACTGCCATCAAGCGCAGCCTAGGAACCTGGTTGCGGTCCTAAGTGTGACTCAAATTCTGCATCCTCCACGGTTCAGCTCAAACATCAACCAAGTCCTCACCCAGTCGCTCGACAGAAAGATAAAAAGACATTTCTGACGCAAAAGAGCTGTACTCCGAAGGGCGAATACCCGGAATCGGACCGGGAGCATTAAATTGTTCATGTTAAGTGTCGACCGTCGACGAATTAATTGGCAGCTACAGCTCCCAAGTTGACCGCCACACCACATGTGTGCTGCATTGGTTGGTACTGGGACGGACTGACACCACATGTAAAGGTGCTAGAATGTGATGCAGCAAGCTGCGCATACATCCAGGCGCCTTCTTCTTTGCTTTATGCAAATAGTCTGAGGTCACCGTGACAGTGTAGAGATCGTACCTGGCGGTGGTCCACTTGCGTCGTGGATTGTGTCTTGGGCCTGCACTGCAGCTTTGTCACTTTTGGCGACCGCGAATCTCGCAGCGCCCGGATGCACCAAGGCTTCGGGCTAATGTTGCTATGCGTGTCAAGCTCTACTGCCGGCTCTCTGTGGCGCAGGGGGATGTTGCCGTTTGGCAGCACAGCCTACGGGCGTTAGGTCGATACGAATCCCGGGTGGAGAAGTCGTTTCCTGGGTCGAATAAAGATTTGACGCACAATCAAGCTCCGTATCTTAAACATCTTCCATCATCGTGGGTTCGTTTGCACGTCAACCCACAAACTCTGGCGCCACATTGCAGACACTTGACTCTGCCCCAATATCCGCATATCTCGCAAAAATGTCGCTGCGGTCTCCCCAATGAAGACGGTCTCGCTCGAGCTTCGTTCCAGCTTAGCGGTGGAGCACTTGTAAGCGCTTCCATGAGTCGTTCAGACGGCGCTGCGGGCACGACCACCTGCATTAGTCGAGCTTCGGCTTCCTCCACGGTCTGAGGCTTTGCGTAAGATGGCTTGGACGAGGCGTTCGGGGTACTTTCATTGCCGGGCTCTGTAGCCGTCCCGGCTCTGTTAAGTGCGGGTGGCGGCATTCCGGAAGATTTTCTGCCCACTGCCTTCGACTTGAGCTGGGCTTGATTTTCGTTCTCGTTCCTTGCTTCCTCTTCGGCCAGATAGTGGGCGAAAGTCCTCTGTGCTTCAAAAATTCGTTTGGTGGTCGAATTCTTCGGCTTATTCCCTGTAATCTATGAATTCAGAAAGGATTGACTCAATCTGCCACAACTTACGTTTGCCATCGGGGCCCGTAGGGACAGGAATGAGTAGATCGCGAGAATTATCCTTCTCGAGTTCGGAGAGGCGCTTCGCAAGAGCCGTACTTTGTCGAGCTGTCAGACCAGCTTCGGTCACATCTTGAATACGAGCTTTGCGCTTTCTGTTCGTCGGTTGCGGAGCGGGCGCTTTGGTCGGATCATAGCCAGTATCAGGTACATAAGCCCAGCCTGGCTTCTCAGTCTTGGTTGAATTCGCTACCACCTCGACGAACGGCATATCTGGTTGTCAGGTGAATATGTTACAGCTGCTCGCGATCGCGGTCACGCAGCAACTATCTGTGCCGAGGCCTAGATAGCCATTAGGTGAACATTTCTCAGGAAGCCACTTTTCACGGGAAACAATACTAAGTAGTGAGGCTCTTGCGGCGAGCCGGAAGGGGCAGGCGCGACAGGGCGCGTCGATCAGAAGCTTGGCACTGCATCTTGAATCAAACGCATCTCCCTTGCCGGCGCGCAAACTGTCTGTCGAGATCACGCAGTCCACCAACACGCCCACTGCCGTCTGTCGCATGCGCATTGAAGCAGTTCAGCACGATCCGCTGTTCAGTGCGGTGCGTACTCGGTGATTATGGCCCCTACCGCGGGCAAATGGCCCTACCCTGACGTGCCCAGCGACGAAGCTAGCTTTCTCGCGGACCTTGAGGCCTATCACAATGAGAGAGGGTAAGTCGGCTTTCATCTCCCGGCGTGCTTGTCGCTAACATGCCGCAGCACCATCCTCGACAAGGAGCCCAAAGTCAGCACCAAATCGGTCAATCTGTTCAAACTTTTCCAACTGGTCGAAGCGCGAGGTGGATATGACCAGGTCAGCGCAGAGAAGCTCATGTGGAGGAAGCTCGGCGGCGAGTTCCATCTCAACCAGCCTGCGTATGCTTTCCAGGTCAAGACAGTATACTACAGGAACCTTGCGTACGTTCGTTTCCGCTCCACCCTGGTACAGGCACTAACAAGTGATAGCGCGTATTCAATCAAGAAAGTTCACCACCAGGAACCTCCACCCAAGGAAATTCTCGAAGACGTGACAGCGCGAGGGGGAGATATCATGACTCGAACGCTGGAGAACTATTGGCCACTCACATCACGCGAGATGCAGGACGAGAACAAAGAGGGCTCCGGCGACGAAGGTGCAGCTCACAATACACCAAAGGCAGAGAAGATGGAAATGGACGATCCAGCCAGTGCCGGTCGGACTGGCAGGAGCCTTCGCCAGGCGCCACCACCACGCCAATTCTTTCAGCCAGATACATCTTCGTCTCGTGCGACCCGGGGTATCCAGCCCGCAGTCAATTTTCCCCACCCGCCATCATTAACGAATGGAGCATTTACAGCGCCGACGAGCTCGAATAGCGCTGGCCTTGCGGTACAAGCATACGAACCAGGGCCGCCTGTGCCACTTACTCTTCGACCGGTGCAAACGCCAAGGAATAATCCCAAACTCTTCAACGATCGAGTACAACGCATGCGCGATGCTCACCGGGAACGTACGAGGCGCAGAGACAACATTCAACGTGGACTTCTCCTTCCTGGCACTGGCTTTGATGGGCCAAACATCTACACGCGCATCACGAACGCTATGCGATCTGGCATTGCTGACGAGCAGGCTTATGCGCTGCATCATTTGATCAAGATCTCAGAGGTCCGAGGTGACAGGTTCAGATTCGACGCTTTCCAGGGATTGGCAGAAAGCCTCATTCAGAAGGCGCTTGAGATCTCATCCTTGTTTCTCGACGTGCAATGGGAGATCTCCTACGACATCAGACCCTCGAGCCAGATCAATGTTTTGGACGGTCTCCGAGGGACACCCGACATTCTCACTCGCATGGGCAAGCTTCCACGACACGATCTACCTGGCACGCTACAGACAGAAGCATTCGCAGAGATACTCAACCGAAGCTCCGAAGCGGCACTTGTTCTGCGAAACATGGTATTATTGGAAGCAAACTCTCAGCACCTCGCTCAGTTAGCGCCGTGTCGGGATATGCTCAATATCATCCTCAACCTGCCAGCCATCCCCGAACTTGTTGAGATCAAACATTACATGCTGGATATAGCTGAGCAGCTGACTCGTTATTGGCCTATCAAGAGCGATGATGCTTTGTTCAAGTCGCTTCTTGCGTGGGTCCAGGATGGCGAAGACCGCGGCGCCATTCTTACATCTCTTAGAGCCATCTGCCGTATCGGCTATTTCATGCCCGACTCAATACCTCTGCCGGAGCTGGACCCGCGAACGTTAGAACAGCTACAGAACTGGCTGCTCCTGGACGACGACGAGCTTGTGCAGGCCTGCTTGGAATTCTTCTACCAGTACACCGCGGTTCCCGCCAACGTTCTTGCATTCCTCGAAGACCAATGCAAAGACACAACACGCCCGGCGTTCCTCGAACAACTGGCCCGTTTCGTCCTCCATAACGCGAAGGAAGACATCAAAATCACAGTCATCGAGCCAGGACTACCGCGAATGCGAGCGGAGAAGGCTCCCGAAATACCGAAGCCGCTGCTCAAAGAGCTCATCAACCACCAAGAGACCGAAAGATCGTCGATGTGGCTGAGAGCGCTGTTTGAAGAGGACCCGAATGCTAATGTCACTCAACTGGAACTTTGGCAAGCTTATCAAAACACCTTCACAGAATATTGCCCACCAGGAGGGCCGAATGCGTTACTAGCCGCGGCAGACTTCATCCGGAATGTTAGCCAGACATTCAAAAGCGCCGAAGCGAAAATAGATCCTCCGAACGAGCACCGGCCGCAGCCTAAGTTCATCATCAAGGGCATCAAGTACAGGCACACCCCGATCGACACCAAGAAGAACCCTTACTCGAGATGCTTGTGGACTGATGCTGCATCAATGGAAACTTCCACTACGGCGCCAACGTCGACGGGCGCACATTCCACGCATAAGGGCGTACCGATATGTGGCGCATACCATCACATCGGTTCGGAAATGTTCGACCACATCCTCACCGACCACCTCAAAATCAATCGTACGCCAGGCGCCGTTACCAACGGAGAAAGTAGCAAAACACTGGTAACAGACTGTCACTGGGCGCGCTGCCGACATTTCACCAAAATCGGCGCGGATTCCTCACCTTCAGCCCAGCAGATCATGAAACACATCCTCACCCACATGCCCGACGAGTCTGAACTCAAGCCCCTTCACCATAAACACAATAAGACAATTGCGATCAACGATCCGCGGGCGGTCTATCGCCACGACAAGGACATTTCCGGCCGCGACCCGAACGGCTACCCTATAATATACGGCAGCCACGCCTTTGAGGACACGCTGATCGACGAACAGGGCCACCCGGCGGGCATCGCATACTGGGCGATTATGAACCTGCGGAACCTGGCCAGAAACGTGCCGAAAGCGCTCGCAGCGGCGGGTAAGGACTCTGAACTGGTCAAGTCGCTACCGAAGAGCGTGGCAGACAAGGCCGTGGCGAAGGAATGGATGGATCGCCTCTTTATGGACGTCGAGTATCATCTCTGGCATGTCTTGGCCTACAACCGGGTCCTCCGGCCGGCCTTGTTTGAGCTGTTCACATTCATCGAGAAGGGCAGGGTTGTACCGAAGGAATAGGCTTGCTTCTAGGACCAAAGGACGTTGATGCTACTTATCGGGCAAGATGGCAAGGCGGTTTCGCGGAGCAGGTTCGATCTTTACAATTTTCCAGCAAGGCGTTTTTCCCTCTTCATTTCCTTGGGAAACGGATGAAGGATGAAAGATGCAACGGCAAATGGGATATACGGGACTGTGCTTTGCAGTTTCTACTTTGGGGCGAAAGGTGGGAGTTCAGGTGTGGGACTCGAAAGAAGATGTACGAGTAAAGATACCAGCAGGATAGACCTGGCAGCTAGCGTGCAGCTGTCGCAGAGCAGCGCATTTGCTGGACGCATGCCTTTGGCCACTTGGGTTGCACGAAGGTGTCGTGGATGGCCACCAGGATTTTGGGACGATCTATTTCAGATGGTAGCAGAACAAAACCATGCTTTCATACCCAGATTTCCAAACAGCACTAGAATAAGTAAATTTGTGCCACGTTGTGCGCATGGTCGTTTTTGCATGATGGTGAATGACATCGCGGCATGCGATACGCCGTAAAGCCTCATGCATACGGTTGTTGAGGTGTAGAGCTGGTAAATTTCGCTGAGCACATTTTGTAGAATTAGAAACATCGCGATTCGCGGAAGAGCACTCTCGTCGGCGAGGCTGACTAGACATGGTTTCTGGGCGATAATTTAGCACTCAGACTCTTCATTGAGTTCTGACCTTGATGACATGCTCAGGGGCGGCGAAGCACAGCAAAGTCCTTGACCAAAGGCAGTGTTGAACAGGGAAATCATAGCACTGCAGCACATTGCCACGCAAGGCGTATCTGTGCTGAGCCGACAGCCTCGCCAATCAGTCGACGGTTTTTGAAAAAGACAACAGCCTCCATGCTAAGTTTGCTGTGCTACACTGCGCGGACAGGGCGGAGAGAATGGAGAAGAGAGGACTATACCTCTCTGCGCATGGTTACAGTTGGTGGCCGGAGGAGCAAAAGCAAACGACCGAACTACAGGAAGCGATTCTTTTGCAAGTAAGCGGCCCCGGGATTCTCAATTTAGCCTTTCGATGAAGTCGGCAAGGGTTTGGTGCAACAAAGCTGATCGGTCGCATCTGCTACCCATGGGAGAGGCGAGCGATGCAGGAAAAGGCGCCGTTGGTCGTCAGCACAGACGGCGGTCAAAGTACGGAAAATGGAGTGCAAGAAGCGTACGACGCCAGCGAGCTCATTCGCTGCTCTACCCCGAGCAGACCAGCCGGCCAATCAACATATGTAGCTCCTCACCTTTTGCTTAAACGAGGTTCCAATCGATCGGGTCTGCCACGGTCTGATTGTGAGAGTCTTGTCAAGTTGTCATTATTGCGAGCAGAGCGCGCAGTAGTCCGTCATAATCCCTTCAAAAGCCGGTCTGCGGTGTGCCGATGCGATTTCGAGACGATGATGGGCAATCGAGGATGCCGAGAGTCAGGGAAGGGGATGGCGGCCGGGATGCCGAGTTCACGCCTGCACGGTGTGATGAAGATGCAGTGCAAGCGGAGGAGGTGCGAGACGTCAGCGAGACGGTGCATGACGTCTCCCAATGGCCATGTCAGACAGACGGAGTGACTGGCTGGCATGATTGAATCTGCTCAGCAGTCAGTCCAGATTGGGCAGAGAGTGAGTGGTGATTGGCGATTGGATCAGGGTTGCTGAGCAGGCAAACAGCGGCCGTGGTAACAGTGCATGGTGCACTCCAGCCGGGCACGAGAGCAGACAAAGGCTTAGCTGGGTCGACTGATGGATAGCGGGTCGAGGGGCAAAGCATCTTGTCCGGTGCCAGCCGAATGACAGGAGAAGTGGTGAAGATAGCGTACACGTAGATATGGGCGTGGAGGCTCAACTGTTGGAAGCAGTGATAGAGAGAAGATAAGGGCTGCCGGGCGGCTGTGGGGAAGCAGTTGCCACGCCTGCCTGCGACTGTCTCACATGGGCGGCCATCGTCTATGCATCTCGCTGCACACTGACTGCACAGTGCAGGCGGGCGGGAGCACCGAAGTAGCTGCGGAGACACCTCCCAATGTACCTGGCCCAGTACGTCTGAAACTGGCTGTCGGGCATCAAAACAGATACTGCGAACGCGACGGATGCTGTTGACCATATAGATACCTAGTCTGCAGCCGCGGCAGACAACAGCTGAGCACATAACCGGGCGTGTAGAGCATGACCTCTACTGTACCGTGCTAAGTACCTGACGGTCTAGTACGTCTCGCCCTTCTGCACGCACGGGCCGTCACGCCTTGAGCTTCAAGCTGCTGATCGCCGGCTTTGTGACCTGCGACTCTTTGCTCTCGAGCTCTTCTTCCCGGCCCTCTGATCTCACCACAGTCGTCTGCCAGACAACCACACCTGACCTTCCCTGCCCGCTGAGCAGAGGTCACCACTCCGTTTTCGCTCTCCATTCCGCCCTCCCGTCGTCTCATATACACCTCCCACACCCGGCCCAGACATCTTCACTCGAGTGACTCACCGCACGCGCCATCCAGCGCCTACATGTCCCGAGGCTTCAACTCCCTCCACCGCTGCACACAACGCCATCCAGAGCCTTCGACAGGTCCTTCACATCGCTCATCTCCAGCGAGCACCGGGCCCAAATTGACTTCCTCTGCAAGGCTGACACCGAGAAGCTCAAGTTTCACCAGGCATCATCGCGCTATCATGGACGCCTCAACCTTCTAATCGTCAGGGTCCTTCTCGGCTATCCCGAGTACGCCTTGTCCGCCTATCACACTCTCCGCCAATGTTACAGAACACCCAATATCTCTATTCCATCGATACCTTTCCCTTCCCCCGCCTCCAGGCAGGAACGCCAGCTTTCAACATTCACCCTGTCCTGTCCACTGCCGGTGACAATGGAGCCCATCTGCTTCGATCATTCAGGATTTCGGATAGACTAGTGCACAAGACGTTGGGACAGCGTCACCAGAACCAGACCGGAGCCATCGACATCCTCCCAGCAAATTCACGCTCTACTCATACACACAAACAACCACGCAATCCCGCGCGCAATGCATCAACATCCTCGGGTGCCGCCCGTCACGGCGTCACCGGCCCGCTCTCCACAGACCAACCCCATGCGTTCCAACAATCCTCGAGATCCGCTTGCCATGCACTCGAGACAGAACTCGGAGAACAATTCGACTCCAAGCGAGCAGGGCATTTACATGACGGAACGATCTACGACCAATACGTCAACTCGAGACCCGAATCCCAGCGACAAGCTTAGTCTCATTGTCCAGGTATCTCTGTTCCAACTAGACTTGTGAGCACAAACTGACTGGTTTCAGAATTACTTCTACAAGGCCGCCCTAACTATCCTCGATGCTCGAACGCCACTACCGCAAGCATTTACGAGTAAAGAGAAGGATCCCAGAGTCAATAGATGGGTACGTGAAGCGCCTACATGCAAAGAGGGCTTGTTACTGATTACTTGTAGTTCAATATCGAGATTCCCGAAACGCAACTTCTGACAGAACACACCCGCCGATGGAGGACAGCCGGCGCCATCAGCAACAGACCACCTGACATGGTCATTGAGACATACATTGACCTGCAGGATCTGTCGAGCAATCAGAAGCTGGTCATCATCGATGACTATGGCAAGCGTTGGGATGTCGAACCAGCTTTGAAGGATGCATACGACGGCTACCAAGCTCCGGGTGAGCAGACCTGGCAGCACAGGATCGTTGTTGAGCGCTGGACTTTGCAGCTCGGCTCGCCCATGCAGAATCTCAACGAAGACTTTGACAAAGTGCTGCCAAAAGTCTACAAGCAGAGCATCATTCTGTACCGCTCCTTGTTCGCATACCTGAAGTTCATGCCTGCGTGGAAATTCTACAAGCGGACCGGCAAAGGCGTCGCTGGCCAGCCAATGCCAAAACTCAAGTGGTGTATCTATGATCCTGCCCAACGAGCAAATGACGGCAGCCCTGACGAGTTGACCTTGTCACTGTTCGCCGGTCAGCCACAGGTTGCCGAACACTACGTGTGGGATCCCGTTGACTGTCCCGCCGGCCAGTTCAGTGTCAAAGTTAGCTTCCGGAATAACTGTGACTTCAGGATAGACACACCAGAGTCACTCTTCAATTCGCAGTTCATGGCTCACGACGAACAACTTTTCCAGCCCTCCTTGCCACAGTCCGGGGTGCTGGGGAATAGGCGCGAAATGAAACCCCGGCCCGCCGAGATGGGATCACTACCGGCAGAGCACAAAGACTTGCTGACAAGGAAGAAGCTGGACGAGATCGCACAGCAGGGCGGCGCCTATGGGAGCATGTCGACTTTTCACGGCGCAGTCGGCAAAGTTGGAACTAGCCCGTTGAGTGCGCTGCGAGCGGCTCGCGATTTATACGGTGTGTCGCCTACAGGATCGCCGCCACAAAATACTGCTAGTGATTCACGTCAGAATGTTGCGTCCAATGCTTCCCTCAGATCAAATGCAGCCGCGCCGGCCATGGAGCGTCGCAGCTCTCTGTCCTTCCAGCCTTTCAAGGCCCCGGCATTTTCCTCATCTGTTCCAGTCGACCACAATGCCCCGGCTTCACCGCGAATTAGTGGTAGCATGAGCAGACCCTCGCCATTAGGCCCATTGAACGAAGCTCGTTATCCCAGCCAAGGCACTCCGGCCCAGACCTCCCCCCGGACCTCGCCCAAGCCGGTAGACGCAGTTCCTGTCCCCGTTGCGAGCTCGCCTAGACCTGCTCCAACGAGATTCAGTAGCAGCTTCAGCCACCGTCGCCATAGAACCTCGGTTGGAGGTGCCAGCAGCAGGACCGATGACGACGGGAGTAGCGGCCGCGGTAGCGTGTCCTCGTCCAATGTCCAGACTGTGCCTGCCGGCGAGGCTACAAGTGCCAATTCGATACAGACTGACGACGATAATATCTCCGAGTTTTTGAAACTGTTGGATCAAAAGAAAGAGCTCAAGTCTTTCAAGGCACCAGCAACGGCGAGCGGTTCGGGATCCCAAGCTCCAAAGGGGACCACAGCAGGCTTAAGCAAGTATCAGCAGCTACGGGACATGCACGGTGCTCTGTCCGACTCGATATCGTCTTCGCAGATGCTCCACCGCAGCAGTGTCTCTTCGGCGTCTCGACAGCTTGCAAATGTTCCGCCGATGGTTGCGGGCACCTCTGCGTCAATTTCGTCATCGCCGGGTGAGCGCATCTCGCCACGCACGCCCCATACCCCGGCCATACCCAGCAGACTGAGCAGTAACAGCATTATCGAATACAACCAGGACGCCCGTCGTCCCCGGGCTCATCGCTATTCCCAAGACGAAGATGCATCGATGCGCGAACGAGCCGAGGAGCACGCAGGATCAAGTGCTGGCAGAGACATTGCCTCTACTGCTGGAGCCATACCCATACCAACAAGTCCTCGGCCATTCGGACCGGCATACAGGCGATCAAGCTCCGTCCATGCGAACCAACACAATAGAGAGCGTAACAGGACCGAGCGTTACGATGTCGCTGAGAACTTTGAGGACATACTTCCTTTCGCCCTCCGAAGCGCCAGCATGGGCGACGGCGAGGAGCGGGAACCTCTCAGCTTGAGTGCTCTCTACCGCCTGCAGGAAACCTCTGGCCCAATTCCAACAGGTGTGCTGCCACCTCCGGCCGAGATGGACAGTGATCTTGAGGGTGTTGCCATGGCACCGCAAGGAGACGCAGGTATTGGCCGCGGTGATACGGCAGGCCGTAATGCATCATACAGGGGCAGAGGTCACGGACGCGTGCTTAGCCTGGCGCAGGAAGAGCGTGGGACGGCCAGTGCAGGCTCCAGCTCGGGCAGCCGCCCTGGCACAGGTAGAAGCGGCAGCAACTCAATGGAGGGAAGACCTGGCAGACACAGCTTCACCAGATCTCATGGTATGCCAAATTTCGAGGACGACGAACCACTGCTCTTTGCCATGAGCGAACCTTTGCCATGAGCGAACAGTTGGAAAGTAGTGGAGGTACAGGACCCGGAACAGGTGGAAGTGGAAGCGGCAGCGGTACTGGAAGGGGGCGTATGCAACAATGGTAAGGGAGCTTTGAACAATACCCGATACCATGATTCAGGACCACTGGCGTTCTAGCGAGACGGGCGTTTGGTAAGACATGGCGCAAATCTTTTAGACAGTAATGTCTCGGCGTTGTTTATTTCTTGGATCAAGGTGAAAAGCAGATAGGAAGAGGTCCGGAGTTTGAAACGAAGCCCGGGCGTTTGGGCTTTGCGAAATTGCAAATGTTGGCATACTGCTCGATTGAGTAAAAGTGCGAAAGAGCATAGTACAGTTTACGTGACACCAGAAGTGTCAAGGCGGGAGGGAAATCTGCTCGGCATCATACGTCAGCTTCATTGCTGTTATACACTACCACGATTATGAATATTGACTCAAAAATGGGTTCCTCGTGCACAATTGCCACTTGCAATTGGCAGCGCAAAGACTGCTGTTCATCATAGCTCATCATCCTTTGCATCTTGGTTCTCCTTTTTCTGTTGCTGCCTCCACGACTCCGACTCTCGCTTCATTTCCGCCAATTCCGGATGCCTCTTCCTCATAAGGTAGATTCAACATCAGGCCTCCAGCCCCTGTACACCCCACCCACCTTCCCATGCCCCTTCCTCATCTCCGAACCCTCGAGCAACCTCCAGTAAAAGTCCGCTAACACACAGTCCAAGATGTGCCCTCACCATCCCATTATAGTCCGCAAACTTCACCTCCCCATCCAACGACCCGAAACCGCCGAGATCGACCCGCCATCGCATCCACCGCTGCCACCACCACCGCCCCACGGGCTCATCACCCACTACCCACTCCGTCACCGACCCCGTCCCTCGATCCGCAAAATGGAATCTATGGCCCCCGTAATCCAGAACCAGGAACGCAGTCTTTGTGATTCGGGCCCTCCGATCCAAGCCAAATTCCCGCCCGAACCCTCCGAACCACCCGAAACTCCCGTCCGTGCCGAATCTCGGATTGGAAACTTCTCCTCAGATCCGCGGGTGTTCACCGTGTCGGGTTGGTCCCCGTAAACCGTCGTCGGCGGGTCCCCGATGGCGATACATCGGCGAATTGTACTGGAGGAGGCGCGGATCGGGAGTGCTGAGGCGATTTGGATGGGATAAAGCATCAGAGTCATGGGCGGGCAATCCGCTTTGTGGCGACGGTTGGCTGACTCTTGTGAGGCTTTATATTGCGGAGTACAGATGCAGTCGAGCTGGACCAGCGAAGGGTCGACTTGGGGCTCTGTAGAATGTCATCAACGTTCAAAGAGTGCGTGAGTGAGTGATTGCATTGACTGTCGAGAAGTCGCGAGCGAATTATGGAAGAAGTGGCTTTCCAAGTTGAGAACAGGATAGCTTTCGGATCATCATCAAAGCACTAACACGAGCATGATGAGGACGATACGAGTTTGGCTCTTGGTGGACATCTCCTTGATCTGCAATTTGAGAAGGATCGGGGTAGAGATGAGATCAAGGTCCGGAAAATCCTTGTGCCTCTGTGTGGCACATGCGACAATGTGGGCCGATAAATTCAGAGCCAACAATCAGATGCCTTGATCTAGATGTTATCTAGCGCAAATCAGATGCAGTGTTGAGCACCAAGTCGGAATGCGGGCAGTCAGACTTTTCTTTGCTTTTCTATACGCTCGCTGGCTTGTGCCTCTATGCGTCAAGTCCACGGGAGGACGTCCATCAGATTTTGTTTGAAACCGAGATCGTACAAATTCTCAACTTCTTTGGTGCTCATCACGGGCGTCCAGTCCGGCTCCGCCAAACTTCTAGGCTCTCCGGCATATGTGATGGAGAGCTCATCTGCTCGGTTGGCGAGTTTCTGCGTGGGTTGTTTTGGCCATCTCACGTAAGGCGTAAACTCGTTCTCCTGTAACATTCTCGGCTCCGCTGCTTTGTAGACATATCCAGCATAGATGTCTGCTTTCCAATCATCCCACTTGAAGCTTTCATTCGTCGTTACGCCAACCCATATCAGGTATATGTGATATATTGTCAGACCCCAAGCCAGAGGCGCTGTGAACGCAGCAAGCAGGCCGACGGCACCGATGCGTACATCCCAGATAAAGGACCAACCAAATGCATTGAGTCGGTCAATGATCGACAATCCTGTAGTCCAAGGGACATTGAGACCTGGGTTGTTCGCATCAAACCTGGATTGCAGCCAAGTGGACAGAACATTGTGGGCGATATAGGATCCGTAGCTGAGCAACATACCCAGCGAGGCACACATGCCTAGAAAGTAGTGGTAGTTGCCTTTACCTAAGCAGGTCTTGACCCAAAGGCAATGGTGGTCTTGTTTGGCGACACAGACGTTGCAGACGCGACAATGCTTCGATCGCGCTGGTTTGAGATGCTGGCATGTCCGACAGTACTGACCGGGGAAGAAGTTGGCATAGTCGTAAGGGTAGCGGCGCATCTCCACGGCGTGGTTCGCGGGTGTGATCACGGAGGTTTGCGTGGTCACGGTGAGGTATGTTAGTACGTAAGGGATAACGACCAGGATGAAGACTAGGAGCCGCTGAAAGGCAGAAATATGCTCCCAGACGGCCGGAATAAAGGTGATCTCTCCACCGACAAGGAGGGTCAGGTAAAACACCTACTTGGTCAGTAACACAACTTGACTGCATAATCGACCGAAGCTTACCAGCACTACAGGGTGGTTCTCATTCATCAGCCAGTTTCCTGTCCGCCTCAGCCATGAGGAGAAATGACCACCGGTGAGCTTCGCGTCAATCGCCACCACTAGACCCGGTATCTGAATCCATATCAGGCGATTGATGTAGCCAATTGGTGTTTTCCTAGCATGTATAAGAGAAGATACAAAGGAGGTGCGGACGCGAAAAGTACCGGAAACGAGGCAAGCTGCCAAACAGGGCGCAAAAGACGACAGCAGAGAGCGTGAATATAGATATGATGAGGATCTTGAGGACGTTCATGATAGGATAGGTAGGCACCTAGCCCAGAAGCACGACAACGAGCCACAGCATAAGGCGGGTCGTTTGGTGGAGACTGATACTGGCGCAGAACGGATTGACGATGTCGGAAGATGTCGGAGCCTCGAGGACGAGAATGAGCGACTTTCGCGATGAGTCAAGGAGAGAACGCGGAACGGATGAAGCTTGAGCTCGGTCTCCGGGGTTCGTGAACGGCGAGGCGCTGCTGGCAAGTTTCGCAAGTGCTGACTGGACGTTTCGCCTCGCGCTGCTTCGACGCCCGGACCATGTCTCCCTCTCAGCCACAGCTGGACGAGCGCCACAACGTAACACTCCATCACACCACCAGCAATTCTACGAGTGGAGTCTGCGGCGGGTGCTCGTTGCGGGTTGTGACGGTCAGAAAGCTACAAAAGGACGTCTTTTCGTCGCGACATGGATGGTGGGCTTTTGCTATCTGTATGCAACATAACTCCTCCTGCCTTGAATAAGACCAATTACTCTAACAAACCACACGACTCTGACATGAAACATGGACATTGACATCCTCATTGCGGGTGCTGGTCCAACTGGACTTTCTCTGGCACTTTGGCTGAAGACAATAGCCCCCGAGGTCAGATTCCTCATCGTCGACAAAAAGCCCGGCCCGGTCAACACATCTCGGGCAATTGTGGTACATGCTCGCACTCTCGAGCTGTACAGGCAGCTCGGAATAGTTGACGAAGTGCTCGAAGAGGGAAATGTGACCAAATCAATCACTGTTCGCACCGGACTCAGGTCCAAAGGCGCTCTCGTTTTCGGCAATGTTGGCAACGGCCTAAGTCAGTACCCATTCATCCTCTCTTACACACAGGACAAGCACGAACGCCTCTTGATCAGACGCCTTCGGAGTCTCGGCGTTGAGGTCCAATGGAACACGGCTGTCGAGGGCCTAGTACAACATGACACGCACAACGACGTGCTGGTAGGAGGCAAGCAGCTCAAAGCGACATTTATTTGTGCTTGCGATGGAGCATCAAGTACGACTCGGGAACTCACCTCGACGAAGATGATTGGTGATGTATATCCTCAGATCTTTTATGCTGCCGATGTGCGCACCGTAAACGATCAATCCGTTACGAACGTTGCGATTTGCCCGCGAGCATCAGAGCTTGCGGTCTTCATACCTCTCGATGGAGTCAACCAGACGCGGGTCCTTGGCGCTGTCCTTGTCGACAAACCGCATGAAGAGGTCAAGATCGAAGATGTTCAGCCTGCGATCGAATATTGTACTGGACTGAAATTCGATTCGGTGGACTGGTTTTCAACTTACAAAGTACGACACTCGGTAGCCGAAAATTTTGTGAACAGGCGAGTCCTCTTCCTTGGTGATGCTGCGCACCAGCATTCTCCTGTGGGCGGTCAGGGTATGAACACTGGCTTGGGTGATTCTACGAACGCAGCTTGGAAATTGGCCGCCATCATACAAGACAGAGCGCCTCTGAGCATCCTCGACACCTACGATACTGAGCGAAAAGCATTTGCTCAACTCCTGGTCGGATCCACAGACCTGCTTTTCGGTTTAGTGACGGGCACGGGGCTTCTTGGCTGGTTCATCCGCAACGTTGTGGTCACGAGGATATTGCCGTTGTTATGGGCTACCCCTTTCCTCAATCGAGTGTTCTTCCGCAGGGTGTCGCAAATCGAGCTCAACTATCGGCACAGTAAACTCAGTCGGGGCCACGTTGGGCGTGTCTATGCTGGCGATAGGCTGCCCTGGTTCGAGATCTCTACTGGAAGCAATTTCGATTGTCTGAAGAGCAATTGCTGGCAGTTCCACACCTATGGCGGCGATCCAGGTACATCGACCTTGCTTGGTTTCCCGTTGCACCGAATTGAATTCAATCCGTCTGCAGCGAAAGCTGGATTGAAAGAGCATGCGATTTACTTCGTTAGACCTGATGGGTATATTGGGTACTGCGCTGACAAGGTAGACCTAGCTGCGATCAGCGAATATGTTGCGAGGAATTTGACGGTGGACTGATCGGCGATTGAAGGTTCTGTCCGTGTACGGTAGCGTTTGACTGGCTGTCAAATTTGAAGAAAATCACCAATGATGGCACAAAAAATGAAATGAACTCTTCTCAACCTGGGGAAACAGTCTCTGATTGCGCGTTGTGTCAAATGGAAAGCAGCATCTCGTAGGTCGCGAGCTTGCAAGATAGAAACAATTGCATTGTAGGATAAATAATAGGCTTGCTGGCGAATAAAACAAGGTACCTCACCACGAGCACGTGACGGGCCTCCAGCGCAAAGGCCGTTTCTCTTCAACTGCGGCTCAGTGGCGTCATGTGTCACCACAGGCCGCGGGGGGCTCGCGCTTTTGAGACCGGCCTCTTCCTTTTCATTCGCACTGCCAACCAATCATCTTTGACTATTTTCAATCGTGCATTTCTGCCGGTCTGTCTTTTCAAGCGTCCATTCTCCTTGCCAGCCGGAGCTTACAGAGCACCAAACCCTGCATCTACCCCACCACACACCACGTTCGCGACTGACGACGTCCTGCTACGAGAATGTCAAAGCAACGTGTAAAGAATGTCGGATACGATGATGATTTTGAGGACGATGCTGGAGATGAACTCACCGACGAAGATAGGAGGCAGCTGGAAGAGGGTACGATAACGGTCAGAGCAGTTCTAGGCAAGTCCGTACAATGTACGGACAAGGAAATTCAGGACGCGCTCTGGCAGTTCTACTATGACATCGACAAGACAGTTGACTATATACTGAGTAAGGACGATCCCGTTTACACTATGGTACCAGGGCTGACTCGCCTAGATCAACAAATGGCGGCGCAGGCCAAGCAAGCTAAGCAGGCTCAAGCAAAACCGCCCCCACAAAAGCAAAATAAAGGTGAGTTCTTGTCTCAAACTCTTCCTCTCAGGATCTCTCCCTTCCCAACATGGCCCTCTCCCGTCGTCGCCTTGGCAAGTGACAGCTCATCCAGTCCCTATAATGGAAGTTCTTTCCTCGAACCGAACAGAGTCTTGCTGATGCCGTGGATCTGCTCGTAGTCTTGCTGCCTTCCCATGATTTTCCTTTTCCCATCAGCCTGGGTCGACTCCCGGCCAAAGACCACTTCGCAGACTGCCCATGGCTGCGTATCCCAGAGTGGAGGAAGGCAGAAATAACAATCGAACCGCTCATGCCACCAGGACGGCTACTGGGTGGCTCTGCAGAAGGCGCTCCCAAAAAATCCAAGCTTGCGGCCCTGGCTGCTCGCCGGAGGGAGAACGCAAAGTCTACCTCAGCTGGCACAGACTCCGTCAGCAACTCGATTGCGTTATTGGACAAGCTCAATTTGCAGAAAGCGTCGGGTGAAGCATCGACCAAAAGACCCTCTGAACAGCCCGCCGCCGAGTTTCAACGGCCACGCAAGTATCCTGTCCGGCCTCGTCAAGAGGAAATCCAGCCTGAGCCCGAGCCCGAGCCAGTTCCAGAAGAACCGCAGGTTTCAGAAGACCTTACACCAGCCCAAGTTGCGTCACCATCAGCCTTCGCAGACGTGCTATGTGGCTCAATACGCCCTGGAAAGCCGTCAAGTGAACAGCCGAACCAATCCTTTGCTCCCTATACGTATCCCATCGAGTACAGACAAGATCCATTTGAAGGACCAAGCCCGGACGATGTCGTTATTCAAGCTCAGCGAGGGTCAAAGGCTTTGGCCAAGAACACGTCGAAGAAGTAAGCTGACAGCTACTCTCAGGCACAAAGCAGCCGCCCGCAGCGGTACCAAAACCAGTTCCGCCCAAGCAGAGTAGCAAAAAGGATACCGACGGCAGCCTCGCAAATGGCTTGAACAAGGTCGCCATTGTTGATATACCAAAGGTCAAGAGTAAGAATCTTGACGTCGTGGCAGAGTACAACAAAGCGCAGAAGAAGAACTCCCTTAACTTCGTCGTCATTGGCCACGTTGATGCTGGAAAGTCCACGCTCATGGGCCGGCTCCTTCTTGACCTTGGCATCTACGATCACAGATTACTCGCCAAGAACCAGAAGGAAGCAGATCAGATGGGCAAGGGCTCATTCGCGCTCGCATGGATGATGGACCAGGGGTCAGAAGAGCGCGAACGCGGTGTCACCATCGACATTGCACAGAACAAGTTTGAGACACCAAACACAAACTTCACCATACTGGATGCGCCAGGGCATCGCGACTTCATTCCAAACATGATAGCTGGTGCCGCTCAAGCAGACTTCGCTGTACTAGTCATTGACTCCGGTACAGGAGCATTCGAATCCGGGCTGAAGGGACAGACGAAGGAACATGCATTACTAGCAAGGAGCATTGGCGTGACTCGGCTCGTGGTAGCTGTGAACAAGCTCGACAGCAAAGACTGGAGTAAGGAGCGTTTCGATGAGATCACGACACAGATGACCGCTTTCTTGATAACAGCTGGATTTCAAACCAAGAACATCACTTTCGTACCCTGCTCGGGGTTGACCGGAGACAATGTCACCCACAAGTCGACGTCAAAAGACGCGAGCTGGTACACAGGTCCGATCTTACTGGAGGCACTGGAGCAGAGCGATCCACTCACGCGAGCTGTCGAAGGCCCACTGCGATTACCGATTTCGGACGTCTTCCGGGGTGGTGTTCAGAATCCTCTGTCCGTATCGGGACGGATTGATTCTGGTTCATTACAAGTTGGTGACACCCTGCTGGTGGTACCCGGAAACAACCAAGCAGGCATCCGTGGCATTGAAGTCAATCACGAGCCATCGGATTACGCAGTCGCAGGTCAAAACGTAATACTTCATCTCGGCGACATTGATCCTGCATATCTCCGTACCGGTGATATTCTCTGCTCCGCCACTCATCCTCTCGAGAGCATCAAAGAGTTCACCGCCAAGGTGCTTGTCTTCTCCCACATGACGCCTCAACATCTGGGTGTTCACAGAGGAAGGCTGCACATTCCGGCCAGAGTCTCACAGCTATTGGAACTGCTCGACAAGTCGAGTGGACAGGTTAGCAAGAAGAAACCGAGAGTCGTAAAGCCAGGTGATGTTGCAAGACTGCAGATCGTGGTGGAAGGCGATGACGGTATCCCTTTGGAGAAAGGAATGAGAATCATTTTGCGTGCTGAGGGAGAAACGCTGGCTTCGGGCCTGGTAGAATAAAAGAACGGTATTCCATGGGCATTTCGTTAATGCGATATCTTCCCAGTTAATAACGCAGCATCGAAAGCCATACAAAGTGCGTGCTCTCCTGTCGTCCGTCTCGATCCCCCTCCCCTCTGCCCTTAAGCATTCCAAACAGCAACAATAACTCCAGTGTCAGTATGAACATCAACGACCAGCCGCCGCGGATCGTAATTATCCTCAGTACAAGTCCCTTGCATGACCCATCCTTCAGGCAAATCCTTGACTTCGACAGCATCGTTGGCCACCGGAGCTTGACTCGCTCTCTGCTCAGTCTCCTCTGCCTCTCTCAAGCACTGCTCGATCATCTTGGTGTGAATATTTTCTCCCGATCGATAGGCCTTCTGGAGATTCTCTCGCCAATATCTCGTGTTTTCGTGGAGCCAAGTGAGGGCCACGAGGGTGCCGTTGGAGTAAAGGCGGCGGCCGACGAGGGTGTCGCGCCAGCAGGAGATGTCTATGCCGCCGGGATGGTCGGGATTGAGGGTGAGGCTTGACATGATAGAAGCTGCGGGGGCAAAGTAACTTTGTAAGTCTCGGTGTGGGTGCTTCTGATGAATGTTTGGTTAATGGTGTGAAGGTCGAGTGTGAAAAGCTGTAGACGGTTGAAATGTGCAATGGCGAGCGAGGCCCGGTGAGACCTACTAGGAGTAAGTACACAACTCAAGTCGAAGCAAGCAGGCAGGCGGACTGCATCGAGTGCGTCCTGCTGGTAATCTGTTTTTGTTGCTCTTGGCTCCTGCCGGCTGAGATGTGTTTCATCTAGTATATTCTGGCCCCGATCGTGACATGCTCATTCCCGCTTGGCCCTCGACTTAGCGGGGGCGCTGACATCCGCCCTCTCCTCGCCTGGTATATGCCAAAAGTAGAATTCAGAAGCGAGCATATACGTCACAATGCGACGACTTCAATAGTGTTGACGCGCTTGTGTGTCGTACCGTGACTTCAAATGTATGGTGGCTACGTGGTGGAAGCGACGTCTGACGGCAGCGGCAATGAGAGCCTGGACTCACGGGAACGTCTGACTCTGGGCGTGGTCTCTGATACATGGACCACGTCTCTATTTTGAGAAGACCGCGTAGAGACGGCTCAAGCATCACCCTGCTGATGGAGAGAAGTTCTGAGAGGGCGTGCGAGCGAGTCGAGGCGCAAGGCCACACGCGTGCACGGACGTCCGTCGAAGCATATGCGGAAATTGCCGCTGACAATCATGATTTACATCTTGCGCTCGATGCTGTTCCCTCTCGTGGCCTCTCAACGTCGTGATGGCGTTCCCTCATACTGGAGCCTTGGTGTATTGCTGCGAGGGACTGCTGAATGAGCGCTACGTGCGATTTGACAATAGGCACGCGTGCAGGAATCCAAAGCCGAGTATCACAGGTCTTGGGCCACTGACCGAATTATGGTGATTCAGAAGGGGCCTTGCACTTGCTTGAGAGCCACTTTATCACTTGCTCATACGACTAATTACCAGTATCGTGAGTCCGGGTCCTTTCAAGAGTGCCGGTGTGTATGAAGGATCCCACAGCGTCTCATCACGAATCATTTCCAACTGATCTTATCCTACTTGGGGTGCCAACTCCAATATTAGATGCAGCCCTACTTGAGAATTTCTAGAAGACCTCGAGCTTCGTATTCAGGGCTGAAATCTACGGCCAGCCGAGCTGACGGCCTCAGTATAGTCCGTGAGCGTATTTGGCGCCATCTGATGCCCCAAACACTGTGTCCGACATGACATCGGTCATTTTCGAGGTGTACCTCGTTGACCGACAAGTAGTTGATATTGTTATGCAATGCTGAATTCGGCCCCTACATGGAGACCTCACGATGCTTGGTCGAGATGTCCTCGTTAGCATATAAGCCTATCGCTATGCCTCCCTTCTGTGATCATGTTCGACACAATCCATTTCAAAACATTCGCTTGAGAGGCTTCTACGTTTCTTTTCGTTCTTTCATTCTTCTCGCCTCTAACTCACTCGTTCATTGCAGCCTATTGATCAGTCAATCATTCTATACCTATCTTCAGTTGTTGCTTTTCTGTAAATGGCGCGTTTCTCAATGCGAAACGCGCTGAGGGCGTCCGCATCCCTCCTGGCAGCTCTCTCGATCTTGGCTGTGCCAGGAATTTCGACACCGCTCGCCGACTACGCTCCTTCTGTCTCGGTGATCGCTGCACAAAGCGACATTCTCAGGAGAACTGCCGAGAGCGACGGCGAAAAGCCGGACCCTGCCAGCGCAGCATCCCCTCAAATCAACGCTCCCGACCACCTCATCACCACGTCGCATCACGGACTGAATGTGCCCAAGAAGGGGAACTACAACTTTCCGAATAGTGCAGGAGGGGGAGTCAAGATCTTCATCATTGACACTGGCTTGAATGTCAATCACCCGCAAGTCAAGCTATTCCAACAATTCGGGGGCAAGCTCGAGTTCAGGAGCACTGACAAGACCCACCCTGATCGTCAAGATGACCGTGCTGCTGACGGCCACGGCTCCTGTGTCTGGCAATACGCTGCGTCTCCCAAATGGGGCGTTGCCAAGAAGGCCACTACGGTTATCGTGCAGACGTCCGGAACGACTGTTGCAGAGAAGGAGGCAAGCTGGATTGATGCTCTGGATATCGTCCAGAGAGACTTGGAGGCTGCGCCGGGTGGAAGAGCGATCATCAACATTTCGAACACGTGTAAGTTAGCACCTCGCTCATAAGTACGGCTCTCAGTGCTTACTTCCGCTTCTTCTAGTTCAATCCAAGGTACTTGACGTCACCACCAAATTCCGACAGGCGATCGAGAAGTTTGAAGAGCTTGGCGCCCTAGTGATCTTCTCAGCTGGCAACAGTGGTGACCTTGTGGAGGTCCCGGCTCCAAAATGCGCCATGAGGAACGATCTGAAGAACGTCCTGATCGTCGGCGCTACAACCCAAGCACATCAAAAGGCATCTTTCACGAACAAGGATCCCAAAGGCTGCATTGACGTGTGGGCACGCGGCGATGACCTCGCATGCATTAAACCTTCAGGCGCAGGCGTCAACGAGGTAGGCATTTTAGACGAGGTCAAATCGGAAAAAGGCACTTCTTTTCCGCGCCGCAGGTTGCGGGAGCTGCCGCAGTCATGTGGGTGGACAAGGACTTTAAGACTGCGCAGCAAGTCCGCGACCACATCAAGTCACTGGCACATCCTCGCGTTGCTGGCGGACCAAATATCCTGTACAATGGGTACGATGCGAGCACCAACCCTTGCAGTTTCAGCAAGAGAGCGGCAGGGAACGACACAGCCGAGGCTGATGGTGCTTTTTGCCCGATCCCGGCTCGCTCATCTGCCACAGTCAACAGCACGGCCAGTGCTACGTCGACTCAGGGCAGCCTGAGGAGCGACTCGTCTACCATGGTCAGTGTAGTGAAGACGACGGCGTCATCTACGGTGTCTTCTGCGGTCGTCACTACCACTGCTGCGACATCAACCCAAAGAAGCCTCAACACCGGCCAGTCGACCACACTTAGTGCAAGCAAGACCACAACTTCGCCTTCGAAATCTTCTACAGCTCTCACCACGCTTCGAACCACCACTAACCAGCCAATTACCACTTCCATTCGATCTTCAAAGACTCTGACCTCCAAGAAAGCTACTCATTCGAGTCCAAAGGCCACAAAATCTTAGGCCGCAGCTTGAACATCGCTGTGAGGATAGCTGTGTGTGTGTGTGTGTGTGTGTGGAATTTCTGGCGAACTGATTCGTTACGAGACAGGGCATGGACCTGAGAATTTATCCGTTTACTTTTCAGGCTTATGTTTTATTCGTCACTCAGCCATATTGATACACCATAATCAATCATCACATTCCTTTGCGCGATGAACAGCCTTATACAAGCGTGTAAACCAGCTTCTTGGCGCTGACCTGCCCATTCCTCATCTTGTCCAGGCCATCAAGAATGCCTTCGAAGCCTTGGCCCACCTCGATTGGGTGAGGTTTGACCTTACCAGCAGCAATCAGAGGCCCTGCAACATTATTGAGCCAGTTTCTGATATACTCTCTGTCTTTCGGATCCGGGTTGACCGTCCTTCCCAGTTTCTCATACGTCTCACCTGTCGCAGTGTACAGCATCGTACCTTTCTTCGTAACGTCGTCTCTGGGGAATCCCTTTGGCGGCAGCAGAGCACCATACTGCAGCTGTCCTTCCTCAGCCTTCTCCGGGAACGCCTCGGCAGAGATCTTCATCGATTGTTCGAGAGCGATACAGTCAAAGATGTTGTGCAGCTTGCCGTTCGTGTACTCGCGAATCTTCTTGCCGCACTCAGGGTCGTTGTAGTCAAACACTTTCTTGGCACCGAGAGACTCCAGCATCGCATGGTTCTTCGGGCTTGCAGTGGTCAAGACCTCCAGTCCGGATAGAGCGGCAAACTGCACAGCCAGCGTTCCCGTCGCCGTGCTTCCACCGTAGATGAGAACCGGGAAGGGCTCCTTGGCCGGAGCATCCGGCGTCGGCCACCCTAAGCTCTGATACATTGCCTGGCCGACCGTGCCGACACCGCACGCCAGTGATGCCGCTTCCTCGAAACTCAGATTGTCGGATTTTTTCAGGAAAAGGCCATCCTTGATCAGACAGTGTTCGGCAAAGCCACCGTCTTCGTGGTTGCTCACGTTCGAGCCGTGCGAGAAGCCGTAAACGCTGTCGCCGACCTTGACCGGGGACTTGACTCCTTCTCCGACTTCCTCGATGACTCCGGCAACGTCGCAGCCGACGACGGCGCCCTTGTCGCCGATTCTGTCAATGTGCTTCCAATCGGTCGGGTTCAGGGCCACGGCGTGGACTTTGATCTTGACATATTCTGGTCGGATCTTGAACTCGGCAATGTCGGAGACTGCAGCCTTGCCGGGTTCCTGGATGACAATCGCCTTCATGTCTTCTGTGTTTGCGAACTAGGTTCTGACGTTTGATGTGGTATATGTGTATGGTCTGGGGTAATTGATGAATCTGTCGTGCTAGCAGTATATAGTACAGTGGCTCTTGAGGGGTAAGATTGTTGATTTCTCAGCAAGACTTTATATTTCAAAGATCTGAAAGTATACTTCGTCTTTCATAAGCTTGATTGAGTGGATTGGAGGCTGATCAGCTAAGCAAGCAAGCATCATGGAATGCGCCTGTCCACAGTGGCGCGACGTCATCTCCGACAACGGCGCCCCTCACTCGTGTCTACCTAGATCCACGAGTTGACAGCGGTACTTATTGTGAGAGGCGGGATGCTAGCGTTTTCAGTGTCTGTCAAACTGTATGCCATCCCAAATTGAGATCACAAAGAAATTGGCGGCAAAGCAAACTTCGATATGTCGGTGACGATATCAAAAGTTGGGGGCAAATTATGAGCTTGTCCTCAGCAAAAACGGCTCAGCAACGAAACACTTTGCTTGGGGTAAGTCAAAACCTCCGACTGATTATTGTGGTCTACCCACGGCTAGGCAAGCTTATGTAGGCCCCCGAAGCACTTTTTCGTGTTGGAATCCTCCTAGGTCGTAATTCTTGTGCTTGACGAACCAAACATCACTCCAGCCGCATCGCAAGGACGGTTCGGTGGTCGGCGCGTCCACACGTCCGCTCTGGCCACTCAACGACCAGATGACCAGTATCACGACCCAAAGCTACGGAACGCTGACTACCACGATGCATTGTCATGACAGATGTCTCAGCGTCGTGATATGAAAACAGCGCTTGCTACTAAACAACTCCAGAAGGGTTCCTCCCAGTGTCTTCAGTGATGGCATCCACATGAAATCATGCCGCCTCGACACTCTTGCCAGGAGTGCCGACGAAGGATGATCAAATGCAGCAGGACAGAGCCTTGCGCTTATTTTACGAAGCTGGGTTTGCGCTGCACATATCCTGTTCGACGTCCAAGACCTACGATCGAAGGCAATGACGATTCCAGGCAAGGCTCACAGCTCACACCCGAACCTCTGGCGAGAATCTCGAACTTGGAGAAGCTTTTGGAGCAGTCAATAGCATCGAATAACGTGGAGATCCGGTCAAAGGTGGCAGGAAGCGGACCCATTGCTCTGGCAAGCGTCTCTTTGTCGAATTCAGAAGGTAGAATTTGCTATGTGAGAAAATGCCGAACCATCAGCCGTGAAGAATCATCGAGGTCGGAAAAGAACTAGTGGCACGAAACACATGCATGGTCGTGTGTATGGCATAAGTCTCCCGCGCGGACCCGCTGTGCAGAATTCGTACAATTGGATTCGAAAGAAACCGAACGAACCAAACAATTCCTCTGTCAGCTTGTGATATGTCTCAAGTCTGTTGGCCTCTGGCGCCACCACTCGCAGCAATATTTCTCAGTCCAACGCCGAAATTGGGAGCATCACGCTTCTCCTGGGTGAGATCGACCGCTCGCTCTGACAAGACTCCCTTCTGAACGAGATGTTGCACGTATTCCATGGTCCATTCCTGGCAGCGCCTGTTTCTGACCTTGGAGCTGATTAGCATGGTCTCTCGTGAAGTCGACGTTAATCTTGCACTCACACCGTCTACAGGACCCAGGAAGTTGGCGCTTGGTCTCGGTGGCTGAATCTGAAGAGCCCAAGCGTCCAACTGGCCAATGGCTTCGTCGGTCCGGACGAGGGCCCCAGCCACTGAGTCGGGCAAAAGCCCAGAATCGACGCGTCCCAACTCGACAGCTTCTCGAAAAGTTTTGTCACTGCTTGTGTCATAGTTGCGTATGAGCTCATGTGCATATCCATTCATCGGAGTGCCGACGACATGGATCTTGGTTCCGCTGCAAGCGATCTTGTTCGGATCGTGCTGGGTGTGGGTTGTATTAGGCAGGAAGAGCGCAAAATGGGCTCTTTGGGTCGCTGAGCCCCGATACAGGAGGAGGTACAGCGGTCTGTCGGTATTCGAAGACATCGTTATGCGGCTTTGCTATTGCTAGTTCATGGCGAGCTCGCAGCCTTTGGGGCTCAACGCGGGCAAGTCAAAGTCGTTCCCCGCGTATTGACAAGATCACCACTGAACGTCCTTCTCTGTCGGCTCATAACAATATTCAATCACGTACGTTGACCTCAAGTTCTATAAATACCTATCTCAGTATTCACGAAAGTCGATATATGCGTAATGGTTTAAGTAGAAGCTGCGATGCGCACCAGCGACTTCTGCCTACCCGGCCCCCGGATCGTGGCCATGATCGACGTCAGATCGTGGAGTCGCGGCTGGGGGTTCTTGTTCACGTAATCCGCTTCGTGGTTGGACCACAGCGAAGGCAAGCCACAATTTCAACGGCGAAAAGACTAAAACTGTGGTCAGAACTGCTGTCCTGCTGCTCTGAATCATGTTCGAGTCTCTTGCACACCGGCGCGGTGTTGACTTTCCGCATTTGTCCGAGAACGGCAAAAATGTCAGCACCGACGACCACATTGAATCACCGTGACATCTTGGACGACATTGTGAGAACAGTAGCTCACATCTGAGTTGAAGCCCCAAGCTTACGTCATTCAGTCGCTTTTGGGGCCGAGACGAACAGAATCCCCATGTTTTCCCCTTGAATTTACGCACTGAGAGAAATGCTACCTAAGAAGCCGACGCTCTGATACCTAAACCTGCAGCCCATGAGGTCGTCGGCCCCTACGCCTTTGCGATTCTGATCATTGGACTTTGGCGAAGAAATCTCGAAGTCGAACTAGTTGATCCCCGCATGTCTCACACCTCTTAGTGTGCAACCCCGCCCTTATTATAGACATCACGCGACCTTCTCCACAAAGTGGACCTGATACATACCCACACTCGCTTGAAGTTTCATATGTGAGTGATTGAACTTAGGCAAAACTGCGATGATGCCCTCAAGCCTGCTTTGGCCTTAGTCCACCTCGTCTGTTTCCGCATTCTCCGGGTTGACGGGGCAGAGCTGATGCCGAGACGTTGCACCGCAGTTTTGGAAGCCGACCAGTAACCTTTGACCGGGTGAATTGAGACGATTGCCATGGTTCTTCTCGGTGACGCTATAAAGACAGCCTTTACAAGTAGGTTTTTGATTCTTCTTTGCTGTCCGCAATCCCCGAACTTCGATATGGCACCCAATGTGGCTGCCTCGGCTGTATTTGGCCTTGAAACAAGATCCGTGTTCCGCTCTTTGTTTTTGTTTCTGACTCTCGCAGTCTTCTCATTCGCATCGCCACTACAGGAATCGATTCGGGTAGAGAACGCTGCACCTGCCGATGGAACACAGCTTTCGCCACTTTCAACCAGCTCACGATGGATCGTCGACAGCAATGGCAAGCGTGTCAAGCTAAGATGCGTCAACTGGGCAGGCCATTTGGAGGCAAATGTCCCTGAAGGGCTTTCTCATCGGACGCCAGCACAGCTGGCGACCTACATCAGTAGCTATGGCTTCAACTGTGTCCGCCTGACCTACAGCATTGACATGGCTTTGGCCCCAACTTATTCCATCAAACAATCCTTCGCCAACGCTGCGGTGACCACTGGAACCGATATGAACAGCGTCTACAACCAGGCCAACTCCCTCAACCCGTGGATGTCCAGCAGCGGTATTCGTGACGCCTTCGGGCAGGTCGTCACAGCGCTGAACGCAAAGGGAATCCGAGTGATATTGGACAACCATGTATCCAGAGAGCAATGGTGCTGCAACGTTGGTGACGGTAACGGCTGGTGGAACTCAGCATCTGGCTATGATGACGAGAACAGCCACTGGTTCGACACTCAGAAGTGGCTTGACGGCCTGAAGGCCATGGCTCAGTGGTCCAAAAACTACCCCAATATCGTTGGCATGAGCCTTCGGAACGAGTTGCGCGCCATTGGCAATCAAGATCAAGACAATCACAGCTCTTACTACAATCTGACCAGTTTGGGCGCCCAGTCCATTCACTCGGGTAATTCCGACCTACTGATCATGTTTGGCGGAGTCAACTATGCCACTGATCTCACGTTCATATACAACAGACCGCTGGACAAGAATGCTTGGAGTGGAGCATCCAAAACGGTATATGAGGCCCACATCTATCCATGGAGCTCCAGCGGGCTGACAGACTGCAACACATTCGCCAGCTACGCCGACAAGCAATGGGGCTACCTGCTCACGCAGGGTCAGACATACACCAGTCCCTTGTGGGTAAGCGAGTGGGGTATTGGGCTGAGTGGTGGCGACAACAATGGCATCAGTGATGATGATAACGGATATTTGAAATGTCTTGTACAGTACCTCTCGAACAACGATGCTGACTGGTCGTTTTGGGCGCTGCAAGGAAGCTACTATGCTCGCGACAACAAGACGAATGCTGACGAGTCTTTTGGCATTCTGGACTCAACATGGCAGAAAACGAGAAATACAGCGTTTCATGATATGCTAGGCTCGTTGTGGAACGTCAACCAAAGCCCTTGAACATATGTAAATTTCGGTACATAAGCAACAAAAACGTACATAGTATTTGCAGATGATCGTGTCGTGCTGAATGATTTCTCCTGACGCGTCATCATTGCATAATCTGAATCGTAAGCCTCAAATTTGCTCCAGCATGGCAGAATTGCTGGTTCTTGGTGTGGAAGCAGGCCATGGCGGGGATCTCGGATCGGCGCAGGTGCCCTCAGCGGACCCTCGGGAATTTCCCGGCGATCCATTTCCTAATCTTATCAGATGATCTTATCATCTTTTGTATTGCACCATCTTGCAGACCAGACTTTGCAGTTATTTTTTTTTAATTTTTTTTTGAGGTGCTCAGAGGTGTTGTCCCTGTCCACCTCCATGAAAACGCATTGATTGAGCCAAGAAAACAGAGTGAGACATCTCTAGCGCAGCTCTCCCTCCGACACTCTTTCTCAAAGCTAATAAATCCTAGCCAAGCCAGAACAGATCACCAACGTCGTGCACTCTCTCTGCTCCGCTAGGGTGCGCCGGACATCGGTGTCTTCAAGCTGCTTCTGTACCCGACTGCGGCATTGATTGGCCAGCAAGGTGAGCAAGGAAGAGCCGGTGCCATGGGCATGATGCTCAGTTTTAGGTTCATGGGTGAGGAGTCACTTTGAAGATCTCTACCTCAAAGCAGGAAGCACGCATCAATCAAGCTTCTTTGAGCATCAGCAAACCTACTTTTGCAGCGGCAAGATAGAGCCGAGGTCGGATCGCCAGACAGAGGGTTCTGATCCCGAATATATTAGACCTTGTTACCATTTTCTTCATGGAATCCCCTCAACGTCAAACTGCTGGACAGACTTCACAAGAGACCTTTGCAAGCCACTTAGGGACTGAACTGCAGCACCATGCGTCCTTCTATCCTCTACTTCGTCTGTGCTCTCGTGTCTCTTGCCTCCGCGGCCACAACCTGCAAGTCTGGCTACCATATCATCGTGGCCCGCGCGGCCGGCGAGCTTCCCGGCGAAGGCAGCACCGGCTCCATTGCTTCCGACATCGTCGCTCGTGTTCCGGAATCTGATAGCACGGGCTTGAACTACCTCGCACTGTCCATCTTCTACAATGTGTCGGAGCAAGGCGGTGTCAAGCAGCTGCGGTCTGACATCTCGAGCTACGTGACTTCCTGTCCATCTGCGAACATTGTTCTCCTAGGATATGATCAGGGAGCGTATGTCGTCGGCGATGTCCTTGGAGGCGTCGGAGAAGCAGCGACGGACCCGATCACGGGTGCGGATGCTCAGGCTGGTAGGCGAATAGATGGCTTCAGTTGGGCAGGGATATGTCGATGCTGATGGCTCTTCATAGTGAAAGGAGTGGTTTTACTCTCAGATCCCTCCTTTGTACCAGGCCAGGCGTATGGTGCTGGCAACGCTACCACGGCAGGCGTGAGTTACCACGCAGACAGCAAGACCGACGATGTCTGTATGTCCGACTTGCTAACAGTTGTGATCAGACCTATCCTTGTTCGGCGGCGAGTCTGAAGAACTTGCTCAAGTTCAGCAACGTGACGAAGTCCTACTGCGACGATGGCGACACAGTGTGCGCAAGTGGCAATAATTCTGGCGTGAATAGAGGCTACCTCGACAAATACGAGAAAGCTGCAGCTGACTTCATCGCTGGACTGTACGGTGATTAGAAGATTAACTTCCAGGGGCAGCAGTTTGACACTTTTCAGAGTCAACTTGGCTTGTGTGCATCAAACGACTTCGATACTGTTTCTCTATTAGTTCTTATGCTGCTCTATAGCATGATAGCTAGCCCATTCTCGCACCAACTCAGTGGCTCGGCGTCATAACGTCCCTGTTCCCCTCCGTGAAAACCAACTTCAGCGTCCAATCTTTACACTTCCACAGTCCATCACTCGCATCTCTCACAGCATCCACAAAATAGATCCCGCTACCTACAAACCGTTCTGCATCCGGCTTCATGCCCTCTCCCTGCCGGTAGTGGAAAGCCCGGCAGTTGCAGGTCACCTTCGCCGTGTCCTCCCCGGTCAGGCTCGCACGAACATTGGTCAGGTAGTGGACCGTGTCCATGGTGGCGATGTGAGCCCAGAGCTTCTTCTCGATGGTATCACGGCCGATATAGGGTTCGCGGCCGGCGATGGTGAAGGTTGCGTCTTCGATCATGGAAGAGTGGAGGAGGGAGACATCGCCGGTGTCGAAGGAGAGCGTGGCTCGGTAGAGCATGTCGGCGATGGCGACGTGGGTGTCCGCTGGGACGGGAATGGAAGAGGAGGGGGCAGTGTGCTCAGACATGATTGATCGAGTGACTGATTGCTTGATTGAGCCTTGAAATTGCAGCTTGAGATGTAATGCAGATGATTTTGGGTCACTGGGAGTTTGAGGGTCTTGATATTCTTCTTGTGGTTGCATCGGAGAGTGTGGAAACGGCGACAATACCTTCGTATATGTACCCCATGCCACGATGGCATCGGTCTTCAATCATTCATGCATTTCGGTGGTGGTGACTCTGACCGCCCGAAGATCGCGGTGTTCGTCCGCTACTTAGCTCCGAAACAGATGCAGCAGGCCGAGTGTTGGGCTGAGCTGAGTAGCATCCTGCAGAAAGTCAGGTCGAACCAATGACTGCGTCGCAAAGGCGCAGTTGACTCGGTGCAGAATCCCGCCGATTTCAGGGTCCAAAGCAGGCTTTCGCGACACGGGCGACTTCTATCTCCATTGCACGTGACCCTTGGCCCCAGTGTTCCAAACTCCACTGCCTTTTGTGGCAATCTGCAACTGCGTGGTTTCGTATCTGAGAATCCACGGACTCTCCGCTCTACTCGTCGCGCTATGTTCGCTTGTAACGAGTTCGTGATTTGCGCTTTCTGCCCTTCGCGCTTTCAGGACATGTGCTGATCCTCGGGGTTCGGCATTTGGCCCTGCATACGGAGCAAGCACTGGCAACGGAGATGGAAGTCTTGCGTTTTCGCATCTCAATGGAAGAATTGAAATGATGAAACGCAATATGCAGTTATTTTGACACGACCAAAGTCTTGAGATTTCCACGTACTCTGTCATTATGGCCGATTTTTGTGTTTTGGAATAATTTCACTGTCGCGTAACTCAATATCGGATGACATTTGAGGCCTCAAGACCCATGCTACTCTGCATTCGGCTGGCGAAATCCCTAGCACGTCAACCACAGTGCACCAATTTGTTCCGCCATGTCTACCAGTGAGCAAGTTTCACAGTCCAAAATTCGTAGAGATCAGAATGTCAGACAAGACCCACCACAGCGTCAACAATAAACGGCGTGATGAATTGTTGGGGGAATCGATCCCAAACATGAAAAAAGCAGGCATGATCCATTGAGCTCTCGTTAGCGATACGGGACAACTTGTCATTGAGAAACCTAAGTGCATCTTCGTAAGACGCCCCGGAATATTCCGGAAAGTGTTGACTCAGTGGACTGGCTGGCAATTTTTCCTTGAATCGATCTGCTTTGGTGAAAATGACAAACAAGGCCGCTCATCTAAACAGAGGAGATCTAACCACTGCCTCGAAGACTCCGAAAGCCTCGTGCAGCATGGTTCTGTCGTCGACTACAGTCTGGTCGTAGCACGAAACGTCGACGGGCCAGATTACACATGTTGGGTGCTGGAATTGGTGTAGCCGCTTCCGGCGCTCGCCCCTGGTGATTCCGAGATCCACGACCTCCAACGACCAGATGTGACGATGTCTTGGAATTCGAAACATCTTTGCATTGGTGCCGAGACCATGATGATTGTGGGAGTACAAAATGTCTGCTTTCGTAGGCAAGTACCAGGGTGCTAGTATCCTCCTTGCATTGGCAAAGAAACTGCTTTGAATTAGTCTCAATACGGCACGTTGCCAGGTAATCTCTCACTTACTACACCGAGCGGTCTGGGATATCTTGCTCATAACTGGGTCGGTTTTGAGCGATGAATTGACGGATTTGGCTGGCGCTCGACAGTTTCAGGATGGCTTCGCTGACTTCAGCTGACATCTGGTATCCACGAGTAAAGGGAAATGAAGCGTCCATAACGATTTGTACATGCTCCTTCAGTCCGCTGTCGCTAAGATCTATGCCTTCATACCCCATGACTTTGAGGAGACTGTGCATGTCGTCACTCAGATTGAGGTGTATTGTGGACCGAAATCTGAGGAGTTCCTCATGGGAATATGGTCCGCAGAGATTTAATTCCAGATCTTGCATCACGGTTTCCTTCCCAGCACCGTGCACCCCGAAAACAAGCGCCCTCATATTTCCACGATTTGGACGGCGTTGCAACGATATTTGCTTCTCAATGTCGGCGTTGCGCTCTCGAGCAACGCCGGTATCAACTATGTGATCCGTGCTAGGTATAAAGCTCAGCACAGCACCCCAGAATCCCCTGGATCGTGCTTTGCACCCTGGTGATGTCGACCTATTAAAAACACGATCGTTTTGGGAGTCGTTGCTGCGACGACTGGTGCAGGGCGCCAACTTTGTTGGGCTGGGCATGGTTTGACCAGGTTTGAGGACAGAGCATGCGCTGCTTTGTATGCCGGACAGACTGCTCTGCTTCACGGTACTCGCGGCTTCAGCTTTCGAGTCGCGTCCTTGACAGGTCCCACGCCAGGCTCAATGGCGAATCAAATTACTCATGCAGAGCACAAAGAGTGTCGAAATGTAACATTATGGCTGCATACAAATAATTAAAAAGCGCGTACTTGGGAGATCTTCTCGAGCTTGGCTGTGTTTGAAGGGGATAGATGTAAAATGTGCACAAGATAAGAAGAACTTTTTCGAAAGACAAATACGTGGGTGAAAAATGCCTGACAACGTGCCCTGTACAAGCTTTGGCCAGTCTCATGGCCACCTGTTTAGCTAAGCTGCGTCAAGGGAACGGCTTCTGAAGTACTATCAGCGACCAATCAATAGGCAAAAAGATGATCTTGTATCGCGTGACCGATGACCACGATCGAGTGCTGAGGAGCAAACGAACCGCAGTATTGTCCGGTATTTTGTCTTCGTGTAGGCAGAATCAATCAGGAGCTCTTTGTAGAACTTGCGAGATTCAGTTCTGGCGAAGTCCTGGTAGAGCGGGCTGATACAGGTCTTTGCGGACGTGCTTTATCACAACCCTGCCTACCTACTTGTCGAAGTAGACTTGTCAGCACTGCGAAACATACATGAGAGTGCTCATAGCAGTAGTTATGAGCGTAATTTTGGCACGATCTAGGTGGTCATGGGACCGTGATGATACTGAAGTTAGTCGCGGTCAAGGAAAATAGAGAAGTACGTGTTCCTGTCGGTCCGGCGCGGGGGACTATAAGTGGAGGTTAGAAAGAGGAGGCCCAGCAAGTTTAGCTGATGAATCCCGGGGACGACTCCGCTATACGACCCTCGAACGCGTTCCGGCGCGTCCCCCTGGGCCGAGACCAAGATCAGGCTCATGATCAGATACTCTCAACAAGCAGGCTTGTGACTACCATGTCGTCCAGACACAGATCAAATAGAGCTTCGGCAACACCTGCGACTGTACGCCAACGTTCCACGGCCCAATCAACCCAGGAGCCTGTAACACAGGACCTTGGGCCTTTCCGTTATGTCCCTCCCTCAGCGCCGCTCAATGCCACGGCTATTTCTGAACTGGAACGTCTTCGCGCCCCGTCTGATCTCGCAAAGAAGATCAAAGATCTGCAAGATCACGCTGTCGACCATCTCACTACGTCGTCAACAAGCATTCACGAAAGGGCACGCACGCGGAATGAAGAGGTGGTGAAGTTGCAAACGCGGATTCGCAGATTGGACGAGGGTCATTCCTCGCAGATACAGTCGAGCGGTGCGCGGGATGGAGAGGGGGATGAGGACGTCGACGAAGATGAGAACGCCAGGATGAGGCGGAGGACCGTCGAGCTCTTGCAAGAGGAAGAGCCCTACTCGACTCAGCTTCAGCAAAAGGCACAGGAGTCGACTGCCGAAGCGGAGGCCAAACTACGAAGCGTCATCGATCAACAAGTAAAACAAAAAACGCGAGAGCAGGTTCTGTCTGAAGTCAGTGGAAACGTAGTGAGAGGTGAGGGTAGGGTGGCCGCAACGCAAAGCACACTTGGGGCAAGCCAGTTCCGAACACAGCCCGACTTGAATGATGATGACGATGGAGAGGCTGGCGGTGACGCATCTGGACAGGCGACAAGTGTGTTGGACACGCTGAAGCGGAAATTCGAAGAGGAGGATTCCAGATACGAAGCCAGGACGATGCGACAACGATATGCGCAACATAACGACTACGTTGGCTTCAAGCGGAGTGTGCATGACGCTATTCATAACGAGGATGGTGTACGACTGCCACACGCTAACCAATGGTTTCCGAGCGAGCCGGGCGACGAGGACGATGTTGAGATGCAGGGAACGGATACTCCGAACGATGGCGACTCGGAGGTCGAGGTTGCAAGAGAAATCATAAGCACAAAGTGTCCCATCACGCTCATGGAGATGACGACTGTGCTCACCTCGCCCTGTGACCACAACTTCGAGGCCACAGCCATCAAAGAAATGATTTCAAGGAGTCCAGATCGCGAACCAGTGCCGTCTCAGAGCCAACGCAGAGGCGCTCCACTCGGGGCTAGGATCATCCGTTGTCCCGTAGCAACCTGCAATACTAGGTTCACAGAACGCGACTTGCGGATCGACAAGATAATGCGACGGAAGATCGCCCGTCGTCAGGAACAGAACCGGCTTGCCGAGGAGGGAGGTGATGATTTTGATGACTCTAGACGACGGGCAGTGTCGGTCTGCGATGACGGTTCCAGACCGAGTAACACAGCGAGGGAAAGCACGGCTCGACGAGTCAAGCCTGAGCCGCGAAGCTCGATGGCGCCCAGAGGGACATTACCCAGACACAGTAGCTCCGGCATTGACGACGATGAGGACGATGAGATGGACGAAGGCTGAGATGAGGAACGTTAGATACCTAGATACGACTGCATATTGCATTCTCAGTTCTCAAGTACATACAAAGCAAATTTCCAATCTTTCCTGCCGCCACCAAGACATTTATCACCAGTAGCCATCTGCTCAGCCCATGGTTTTTCACGCACCGCCCTAGGGGTCATGAGCTCCACTCATCCTGAGTCGCCATTTGTCTGCCTCGGTCATCTGTACTCCAGAATCTCTCATCGACACGTCAAGATCAAGCCCACCCGGCACCTTCCCATCACCACGCCAGCCAGGGCTTTCGCCAAGTGGCATTCCATCTGCCGACAGCCTTCTAGCCTTCTCACGTTCAAAATTGCCCTTGTCATCATCCGCTGAAGCCCTGCTGTCCTCGTGCACCGGCGGTCTCTTGGCTTCCTCCTGTTTCAATTCCTCGCTTGCCGTCAGCCCGCGGTTCTTTCCCGTTTCAGTACTATGTGTGAACCAGCCGGGTCGCAGCGGCCGATAACTCTCTCGTGACACGGGCCGTTGCGACTCCTCCCTGCTCCCAGTGATACCAGCTCTGATCCTCCGTCTCATCTCTAATTCCTCTGCGCTCCATTGTGTCGCATGTATCGGATCGGGTACGGTGAACAGCCTTCTTGCCGAGAGCTGCAACGGCCCCTTGCTCGCCGCAACCTGTGCCTCGAGATCCTCCTCCGAAGTTGAATACCCCGGCGGCGTCGCAGGCGTACAAGTGATAGCCGGCGCTCTCTTCATCGTCGGGTCGGGAAATTTCAGCGCCTCGACCACCGACTCACGACTGTCAGGGAAAATGGACGACTTTGGTGCTTGCAGACGATCGTGGGTGAGAGACGGAATCATCATGTTGTATTTGTCGGCTCTGCGGGCAGAGCGATCGTCGGGTCGGACGCGGAAGGTCATGCGCGTGCACCAGACCATGATTGCAATGTTGGCGAAGACGCCGATGATGGAGGCGATGATGACGCCGGCGTGGGCGCCTGGCGAGAGGGAGACTTCTTGGAAGTGGGCTGGCTCGGCGCGCTTGTAGCGCTGTGCGAAGGGTCGGCCGTAGGAGTCTCGCGTGTCGATGAAGTGGTGTATTAGGTACTGCTGTACAGTGAAGATTGACTGGAATAAAGAGTCTGCCCCTTCTGAGGGCGCCATGTGGCCAACTAGGACTGCTGATTGAACACTCAAAGGAGCCATTCTGAGGCGTTGGACGGTGAAGTACTTGTGTACCCAGCTTGTAAACAATACGGGGGTAGAAAGGCACTAGTTGAGAGGAAAGATTGCAAGGCTCAATGCTTGACACAGCCCTGGGTTATCTGGATCGGACAAGGCAGCGTGATCTCGAATTTGACCAGAATGGCTTCGCCACGCAGACGACCATGAGTAGTCGTCGATGAAAACAGAGGGGTAACATTGAGAAACGCGGAACGCGTCGACCAAATATGATTCGAAATGGGGCAAATCTTCCAAAATTTGGTTTTATGATATTGGTACTCGGTACGTGACAGCGGGTTAGCTCAACGTTTTTGTGGCTATGGCTTCATACACTCTAACTTTTTTCCCTGGAAGCTGATTCAAAGAACCCATAATGAAAGGGCCATCGGTACGGGATCTAACAAGCCAGGGCAAGAAAGCGGAGACTCACGTAGGTCAAATGCTGGAAATCAACGAGCGCCTCCCATGACAGGTAGAGCGTCGTGGATGCGACAAGCGCCTCAAGTCCGGCTTTCACGTCAGAAATGCTGGAAACGGATGCACTTCCGACTGGCAACGCTTTCAACGAACATCCTCAGGCCGGCTCGGTGCTAAAAGGGGTCGACAGGTCTGAGCTTGATCCTGGCCAGTGGGGGGTTGGTCTCACAAAGGAAGTAAGTGTATTCTGTGTTCGGTCCTGACGAAGTGCCGTATCTCACGTCTCATCTTGAATTCTCAGGCGGTTACTCTGTCGGAGCTATGATATAGCGTTCGCTCGTAGCTGACAAAGACCAAAGAAGGTGGTCGAGTATGCAAAGTCCCTCTCAAAATGGTTGACGGCCATTGCGGCCAGCTTGGACCACCAGGTCCGCCTGGACTGACCATGGAACCGGCTGTTCCAGCAAAGCCATCAACTCAACCAATGCGTCTCTGCCCAGTCTACGAGCAAAACACGGTGAACATCGCGTTACGCCCAGCGCCAGACTTGCAATGCCGTATAATGCCGAACTCGGAGGATCTGAAATCAAATTTGTCCGGCAGAATTCGGGCGGCGGTTCGATGACGGAATCCGCAACAGCCGCCGACGCCGTCCGCGAGCTTATTTTATTTGTCTGGCTTCGAAATGCTTGGGCTTCACGCGCAGGAGGTTTTGTCACGTTCATTGGACTCGTATCTCTGGTTAGCGAAGCATTTGTATCGCACAAATTCCCACTATTGTCGTTATCGTGAATATTGCATTTGCGTGGACATTTCGGATTCGTTTCTACCATCTTCGGCATTAGCACGCGTTACACGAGTCAGATATCAAGGACGCATCGCAGACGAACTGAAGCTACTTGCTGGCCTCCTCCAGAGATTGGCATTCAGGTACAAGTTGTGATAAGCATACTCCAGACATCTACATAGCCAAACACCACAAACCGTCGTTGTTTGTCCTTCACGAAGTTCAGCGGACTGAGTGCAATGGCAGCTACAAACCCACCTCACGGACCCGACAGCAGATCTAGTACGACCACGTTATCTTCACACCGACATGGCGGCGATCCAGAGAAGCAGGAAGTGGCGTCCTCGCCACCCACAAATGTCAGAGGCCCTAATGTCCAAGGCTCGTCAAAACAACAAAACGGCGTCCAGGGCGACTCCGAATCAAACGGCAACGACCTCGAAAAAGCCCAAACCCACGACCCGAACTTCGAAGTCGCCTGGGATGGGCCCGACGACCCCGATAACCCGCGCAGCATGTCCAACATGCGCAAATGGGCCATTGTGTTGATCGTCTCCTCCACCTCCACCTGCGTAACCTGCACCTCGTCCCTCTACACCTCGACCTACGCCCAAATCGAAGAAGAATTCAAGTGCTCGCGCATCGTTGCGACGCTGGGGCTCTCCTTGTTCGTCATCGGGCTAGGGCTGGGGCCCATGCTGCTGGGTCCGCTGTCCGAGTTTTACGGGCGGCGCAAGGTCTACATCGTGAGCTTAACGCTATTTCTGATCTGGTTTGCGCCGTGTGCTGCGGCGCAGAACATTCAGACGGAGCTTGTAGGGAGATTCTTTAGTGGACTGACGGGCGCGGCGTTCTTGAGCGTCGCTGGAGGGACGGTGGGGGACATGTTTACGAGAGACACGTTACAGGCGCCGATGATGGTGTTCACTGCAAGCCCCTTGTAAGTTTTTAGTTTTTTTTTGACGTGACCGGCGCGAATCTTACAGCATAGATCAACTGACCCTCGTGCAGTGTTGGACCGGAAGTGGGGCCTCTGCTGGGAGGCTTCATCAACCAGTTCGCGTACTGGCGATGGTCGTTTTACGTTCTGATCATCTGGACCGCGGTGCAGCTTCTGCTCATCATCGCCTTTGTGCCGGATACGTATCATCCAGTGCTCTTGCGCAACAAGGCGCAAAGACTGCGAAAGGAAACGGGTGACGACCGTTGGCACGCACCGATTGAAAAGACCAAGAAGTCGATCCCACACACGATTCTGCATTCTTGCTATCGACCCTTCGTCCTCCTGTTTCTCGAGCCGATGTGTCTGAACCTTTGCCTGTTCAGCGCATTACTACTGGGCATCCTATATCTATTCTTCGGTGCCTTCAATCAGGTGAGCGTCAGATTCAGCTCGCTGCCACCTTTTCTAACTGGGGCCAGGTGTTTACGAATAATCATGGGTTCTCACTGTACCAGGTCGGGCTTAGTTTCCTGGGATTGCTAGTCGGTATGATGATGGCGATCGCAAGTGACCATTTGTAAGTGATTGGTCCCTGAGCTCGCGCCCAACGTTCTCTTTAGCACAGTTGAAGCAAGAGCCATGCGGTGCAACGGGCGATACGAGTCTCAGAGCATGTTTTGACTGACACCGAACAGCTGGCACAAGAACTATCTGAAGCTCGTCAAGAAGCACGAAGAAGCAGGCAACCCTCCCGGTAGTTCGGAGCCGGAATTTCGCCTCCCACCGGCCTTCCTTGGAGCATTCCTGGTTCCAATCGGTCTCTTCTGGTTTGGCTGGTCGACGTAAGTTCTTTCTGTGAAGGGCACAAGCGAGGGCGGTACAGAAAGGGCGCTAATTTGTGCTTCTCGCCGTCCGATGCGAAACTACTGCACGCCGATCGCCCCTCTTGTCTAGCATGCAATCTGGATTGTTCGTTCGTACCCCATGCTGCTGGGG
>UYJD01000005.1:404673-546360 GCA_900618795.1 Cyanodermella asteris
GGGGCTATACGACGGTGCCCGCTGACGCTGTCAGAGATGGGGATGGGCACACTTGCTTTGCGATGGGTGATGGCACACGCTGACTTCGAATCGCGCAGATACTCATACGTCCACTGGATCGTACCGATCATTGGAAGTGCCATCTTCGGTGCTGGGTGAGTACTCCGCCTTATCCCTACCTTGTCCATGCTGTGTTCGATCCCCAGCCTGGCGCTAATCATCTGTTTCTAGTGTCATTCTCCTCTTCTCGGCGATCTTCACATTTCTTGTAGATGCCTGTAAGCTCCAAATTACTCAAACTTCGAGGCATCAATCATGAGAGTTGGCTGACAAATATAGACCCCACATATGCAGCAAGTGCACTGGCTGCGAATAGCTTTGCGCGATCCTCATTTGCAGCTGCATTTCCGCTCTTCGGCGTGCAAAGTAAGTTAAGACAACGGGTGGCTGCGCGCAGAAGCATCGATGGCGTGCAGGAGATTACGATACTGACGTATGTTGTAGTGTACAACAAACTTGGCTACCAGTGGGCGACAAGTCTTCTTGCCTTCCTTACTTTGGCAAGGGCCCCGTTTCCGTAAGTCACGACGTCCATTCCAGTCCGTATATCACGCTGTGTCTAGGTTTTAGTCGCCGCTCATGGTCTGTTTGAGATGGTTTAGTCGGGTGAGATGACCGCCAGCCCCTTGCTACCGCGACCGATGCATAAGTGGCGTGTGCGACATTCCGACCTTGTGGCGTTTTGGAAGCTGGCTGGAGAATAGCACTGGCTAACAGGGGTCTAGCTTTATCTTCTTCAAATACGGCAAGCGCATACGCGGCGCAAGCCGTTTCGCAACCTCCAAGTAGGGTATGACAGTCATGGGCGCGTGCCACGCTAGAACAAGGCAGTGACGATCCCGCGGAGTCGCTGCGTAAGTGTTCAGCAGACATCGAGGTCGCTTCTCGTTGAGCGGGCTCACCTGGCGTGAGCAATACTAGGGCCGTGCTCATGGCAGCTGGGGAAAGTTGACAGCTGAGACACGGAATAGGGCACGGTGCACTATCCAATGCCGGCGGTCGCGACTTGTGTAAGTCGACAGACTGAGCGGTGCTGGTGGATTGAGACGCACTTCGATTGGCAAGTATGGCAATCAGGCCTTCGGCTAGCACAGGGTGGTACAGACGGGCCGGCTGCCGGCAACATCCCCGTTGACATGGAGGCCCACAAGTCCAATCAGCAGCATAAAACCCGGTTTGAAAAGCCGCCTCTCGCGCCCACCTCGCGCAGACCTCGTGTCCACTGCATCTTATTTTGTCGGACCGATATGCGAGTCGCTCGGCGGCTTTTTTATGCCCAAGCACTGGTGCTTCACCGGTAAATCCCCGTGTCTCAGTCTGACAGCTGTCCAACCGTTCGCCTACCATGGAACGGATAGGCTGGCATGCACTTTTCAGGAGCAGGACTTCGCTGAGCGGATCCCCCGAAGGTACTCGGACGGTGGACGAGCAAGGGACTGTGCCCCGTGTGACAGCAACGTGCGCAGGCAGGACATTGGGCACGTCGGCGCTTATGGCAAAACGTGTTGCGAGGGCTCGTGCGCAGCAGTAGTGAGAGGTTCAAAATGGAATATGCAGTGTCCAAATAAAGCCTTGATGCGAGAGCAGTGTAGCGATCGCGTGCAGCATGTCGGACAATGACACGCAGATAGACCGCCCCTTGTGACCGAGACGCAGCCGTCGACAAAACAAGTACAGTCCGGCATGACCGCACGCGAATGCAGCGCAGGGCAAAGTACTGCGATGTGGTGCGCTGCGGACGATCTGTCGCGTGGATCTTGATACACGGCTGGCGTTTTCTGGAAGATGAAAGAATTATATAATAGATTGATACACCCTTGAGCGATCTCCAGGTCGCGTGACTTTATGGCGCCATTGAGTCAGATTCGAGGATTTTGAGGCCTGTCGCGAGACCAGGCAATTGACAAGGGGCGAATCCAGGGTGGAAGATGATGGCACTGTATCACAGCCTTGCGAACTCAAAGCATAGTCCACACCAGATGGATGGGAAGGGCAGCACCATCGACATCAGGCCCACAAAGTCACATGCGCAGCAATGACATTATTGCGCAGTAGATCAAGTAGGGCAGCGAGAGAGGGATGCTGCTAGGGCCACCAGTTCGAGCCGGCCGAAGGTTGACGCAGCAGCGTTGCCTATTGCAAGCAATGCTCCGTGTTTGGGCAGCAGGCGGACGCATAAAGTGGATATTTACGTCCAGACAGGAACGCAGTGTCATGGTTGGATCCTTCGAAGCAGACCCGCCAGGGTACGGTATTGAAGGCCCATGGTCCAGTCGTCGACAGCGGAGTGAAGTCCCAAGTCGGCACGTGAGCAATTTGAACGTCGAATGGGAGGCGGCGAAGGCGAGAAATGCAGAGAGAAAGAGGCCGATGCTCAGGGGAATACTTGATTGTTGGATAAGAGTGAACTTGTCGATACTGCAGCGCACGGGGCTTCACGACGAAAGCGTGGTACTCGTGGCACGGCAGTGAGTGAGCATTGCAGGATCGAAGCGCTGGCATGACAACCTCGCAGCGCAGCACAGCACGCAGGCACAGAACAGCCGGCGGGATGGGTCGAGGCAAGGCACAAAGACTGTGGCACCCGATCTCGAGTCAGTGATGGTGTATTATTAGTGCAGTGGCAGCAGTTTACAGTCGAGGCGTGCGTAGGAGCAGAAGACACATACAATGCAAAAAAGCGACATTCCGGCCGTCTGAACGAGCGAACGGCATGTAGGCTGCTTACCTGGAGCATGGATTTTGCGCGAAGCAGTCGTGGGGGCCGGGTGGTTGAGTAAGTAGTTGGTACCTAGTTGTGAGATTGAGTGAGATGAGAAAAGTGTTGGAGGTGTGGAGGTACGTAGCGGAGAAGAGGGGCCTGTGATTGGTCAGCAGGCGAAAAGTATCAAATGCGCCTCGGCCCTCCAGACTTGACTCGAACCCTGTCACGACTCACCTCACGACACGACACCACTGGTATGCTCTTCGGCTCCTTCAAAATCTCACTCCCCGGTACCTCACAGCCTGGCTGACTGACTGACACCTTCAGCTCACTGCCCGCCCGCTCGTGGCTCCGACAAGTCGACCTGACAGGCCCGCCGCTGAGCTTAGCTCTGCGCTTGCATTGGTGCCGTCAGTTCATTCGAAACCTCTTCAACGCTCAAATTACCCTCTCTACATTTCGCCTCACGCCGGCGTCGATCCAGATCTCGCTTGCACTGTTGCGTTCACTGTCCGCCTGATCAACAACACACCACGCGAGATAGATGGTGCCGCTGTTCGCAACGCCCATGTCCTGGCCACGCTGCAATTCCTCTGCAAGGGCGCGACGATAGACGACTCCACTCGCTCAATCTCGACGCTGCCACCATCCAGCGCCCTGGGTTGCTTCTGCACCTGTGCCACTCGGCAGGGCCCCCAGTCACGATCACCCTCGTTGCAGCATCCTCCTGCCACTGATCGTTCGTTATTCTCCATCACCAGGTATGCAAGCACCCAGTATTACCGCATCTTGTTCCTCAATCCAGCCATCCCTGGCCTGCTACTCCACCCAGCTTTCCTCTTTCAATGATGCCTTGACCGGCGGATGCGTCTCTGCGCCAGCATGCATTATATCCCAGCAGGATCGGGCTGATGCGCCGAAATAGTAGTGGGTTCAGTCCACTTGACACTTCCAGCCGATTAATTGACACGGCATCTGCGCAACTCGTCCAGTCCAGATTCGGCCGAGTGGGCTACCCGCCCCGACTGTCTGAAGCCCACGCTTCTGATCTTGTCCTCCCTATACCCACAAGCTCGCAGATTCGACTCTGACAGAGGCTTGCTGTCCGCCCGGCCCGCTGGCTTTCCAGGTCCTTACCCCGGCCATCCACTAGATACCCTACACTTGACGTGCGCCACCATCATTCTCCAGCCTAGAACTTAGACCCCTATTTCCCAAGCGCTTTCCCGTCTCGGCTTTGCCTTGACCGAGTCCTGGTCTGAGCCTACATCTACAGAAGGAACCACACCCATCTCGAAGGCCGGCTATTGTCGAAGGATCCGCCTATTTTACTCGGCTGAAGCCAACTCCCATTGGTAACCCCCCGTTGGCACCCCCCCTCGGTAAACACTAGTCTCTCCAGATCGCAGGATCCAAGCCGACCTTTGATACGCATGCCAACCACCATTGCCGCGTCGATCCGATCATAGAGTTGCGGGACGGCCCATATCCTGGTAATCATCTCTTTCACAGCGACTGTCATCTGGATCTTACCCTGCCAAGACAGTATTTGGATTTCTGGTTTCGTGCCTAAGCAGGTTGAGACTGCCCATACTTCTGTTCATATACCATGGCTTCGAGCGAGGATCATGATGAGGGCTCGCAGTCTGCTTCTCCCGGAAGCACTGGCGAAATGAACGAATCTTCGACCATGGACCAGGATGTCAAAGATGAAGGCCAAACCAACGGACAAGGTGAAGTAAAGAAGAAGGACCCCAAGGATCCATCAAGGCCACGACGTAAGAAAGCTAGACGGGCGTGCCATGCATGTCAGAGAGCACATTTGACGTGCGGTAGGTCTGCCGTCGAACCCGATGTGAACCCTTACTAACAAGGCATCAGGCGACGAACGGCCGTGTCAACGCTGCATCAAGAGAGGTCTCGCAGATCAGTGCTGTGATGGTGTACGGAAGAAGGCCAAATACCTTCACGACACCCCCAATGAAGCTTTCCTGCCTGGTGGGATGAGCCGCTATGGCTATATGGAGAATCTACGACACCAGCAACGACCCGAGCCACAGATCCCGTTTTACTTGTCCCCCGGCACTGAGGTCTTTCCCCAGATGCAGGGTCAGGCAGCTGGATACCCGCTATACCAGCAATGCAGCAGTCCGCCTCATGGTAGGGAGTCATCAGTCATGGGGCCTAAGCCTTTCATGCCACCAACACCTACTGCGCCTTCCGCTTTCTCATCACCGAACAACACACAGCCAAACATGCAGAGCCTTCTCGATGCTGCTCAAAGGTCTATGTCCATGGATCAAGCCGCTTCTGTGCCTGAGCCTTTTGGACAGACCTTCTTTGACCCCAACGATCTCTCCAAGTATAACTTTGATCCTTCAACATTCAATTTCGGCAACCACTACGGCGCGTTGGAATTCGGAATGCTGGGTCACATGGCCACGGGTGCAGCAGAAACACCTCCAAGCGACGCAACTACCCAGTTAGGTCAAAACTACACCAGCCCGGCTACGGTCACCGGTTTTGGCGATAGTCCGGCACGAGACAGAAGTTTCTCACAAGGAGGCGATCCGTCTATGGGCTGGCAACAGCCTTCGTTGCCTCCAGATATCGGCCGCATGGATCATCAAGGGCAATATAGCAACGTGAACCAGCACGCGCAAACACCTCGTCAGAAGCCGCTGCCCATGGCGATACCAATGAACTTTGCCCATACAGTCGATCTCTCTGGTAGGCCGACAGGCACACTCACACCTCCGGCAACGGACTCTATCTCTTACCCCTCCGGTCCCCCCGGCATCAATGTGAGCAGTGCTTCGGACATGTTCTCAAACGAGAACGGGCCGCCATCCTCTGTACTCGCAACTGCCAAGTTATTCGCTCCTCAACAACCCAACCGCAACACCTCCTCGATATACTCGTCTGTCCACAAACAGTACTCCTACGTCACTTCTTGGCACAATCTCACCGCTTTCATGAAGAAGCGGTTTTCCACAGAGAAGACATTGCGCATCGCAAGAGCCATCTCTGCCTTCAGACCTTCCTTCATCGGAGCTACAAAATCGCTGAGCAAGGACGACCTCATTTTCATGGAAAAATGTTTCCAACGAACTTTGACAATGTTCGAAGACTTCCTCACCATGTCTTGCACTCCTACCATTGTATGCCGGCGTACAGGTGAAGTTGCTGCGGTCAGCGATGAATTCGTCCAACTCACTGGCTGGTCACGCGACGTTCTATTGGGCAAGGAAGCAAACTTGAACGCTAACAGCGGCCGCTCATATGATGATTACACTGGCGATGCCGGCACTGGATCCTATCCTGGCTCGGGTGCAGCTACCTCCAGCAATCTACGCGGCGGCGTGACTACGCCGCGCATGACTGAAGGCGCTGTTGAGACTTCGCGACCGCAAGCTGTCTTCCACGCTGAACTGATGGATGATGACAGTGTCATCGATTTCTTCGAAGGCTTCGCTCGGCTCGCGTTCGGAGAGCCGCGTGGTAAGGTCGAGACGCGGGTCAAATTGCTCAAGTATCGCACCAAAGCTGACGTTGCAAACAATGGCTTCTCTGGGAGAATCAAAAGCGAACATACAGGCGGATATGGTGCAGATGATAACGTCATTGACTGCCAATGTGTCTGGACAATCAAACGCGACACATTTGACCTCCCCATGATGATTATCATGAACGTAAGTTAGCGCCCTCTTTTGTTGCGACGCGTGGATTTATGATACATGCTAACATGACCAGTTCTTACCGGATCTAACTTGATCTGATCTGTCGTCTATCAGTTCCGATACGCGGGACTCGCCTGGACGCGTTGTCTCTTTGCAACTAATTCAATTCACTACGTCTCGAGGCAAAGTCTACCTACGACAATAATCTGCAAATAGCTGCCCTCGGCGACGCCTTACACGTACACACTGTTTTGCTTGGCAAGAATCGGCGTTCTGGAGATCGGTTGATGTCTTAACATTTGGATAGGGCGAGCGCACTGTGACGAAGACCACGAAGCAATGGATGCGGAGGAAAAGTTCTTGTTTGTGTCTTGAATCAGCGTGGTGACGACTATCACGATGCATCCTGTGAAATGAATTCATTTTGACATGAAGTATCGCATTGTGTGTGAACTCGATAAACTTTGTTGGGGGCCATGGCTTTGTCATGTCTCCTAGTCTTTCTAACATGATGTGATACTTGTTCACGCTGAGTGGGTCCTGGCTGGTCCCGTACAAGTATCTGCATCCTTCTCTTCAGCTATTTGATGGAATTGACGCGGATCAATACAATTAACATGTCTTGAGAGTTGAGCTTTGAGAATGCGCCGTAAATAGACTTGTTACCGGCTTGTTTATCTACTTTTGCTTCAGTTCATTGACACAGTCCGCAGGACGTGGGGGTCTCGAAGTCAATGCTCGGCGCGCAATCGGATCCTAGCTTTCGACCTCGGACCACAACTCCGGTTCATTTCTAGGGCAGCTGCGAAACACTCTGCCATTTGTGAATGAATCAACCACATTCCACCGTTTCAATTGCCGCTCGCCGGGGGGCATCTTTGACGGCTTTCCACCGCCATGGTCGCTTTCGCTTCAGATTTCTGTTATTCCATTCTGCGGTGACCCGCCCTCAGCTGTGAGCAAACCTATCAGCTCCCACCAACTAGCAGCCCACAGACATCATGTCTGGTGAACAGCCCATGGACGACGAGCAGGATCAAGGGCTGCAGAGCGTCTTTCCCGGACCACCGCCATACTGGGAGTTCTTCACGTCGGACAATATCGAGCAGCTACAGCGCCTGCGCGACGAGGCCGGCGTCAAAGACGACCAAGTGCTCCCGTCGGAACTCGCGAAAGCTGTGACGATACCTGCTGAGGCTGAGGGCTCGGGGCTTGAGTTCCTGCTCCCACCGCCTGCGCCCGTTGACGGAGTTCACTGGACGTTTGGGCAGAAGAGAAGCGTGAGTTCACACCCTCGACAGGCCACTCTATCTTCGCCCTTACCGACACGGCGCGTTCACTTTACTCATACAGCGCCTTGCAGATACACCCAAATGTCGCACCGCTAGATCAACATACGCCCGTCTTACACAAGGATCCGCCGGATCCCGCTGAGTTGACCCGCCTCACCCGTGCCGGCCTCCTCAGCTTCCTCGAATTCGTCCACTCCATGGCTGTCAACCCGGATGCGCAAGAGTACGGTACGCGATGGGAACATATGCGGGATATCATGCTCAACGTCTACCGCGTACTGAACGTTTACCGGCAGTGGGCGGCGCGCGAGGACATGATTCGATTACTTGAACAAAGGGTTCAGCGCGCACGAGACGAGATTTGGGCGATTGACGAGCTGGAGAAGAGGACGAACGAATTGATGGTGCAGATTCAAAAGGATGCTACGGCGGCTGCTGGTGATGTGGTGGAGAAGAAGGCGAACGGCGATGCGATGGAGGTTGATATGACGAACGCCACGGCGGGGGAGGAGACGCAGGCAGGGCGGGACGACAGAAACTTATGGGGTCTTGTCAGCGCGGTGGATGTAGAGCCTGAGGATGGGCCTGCTCCTCAGCCTGAGCCTGGAGAGTAGTTATCCCCGGGTAGAGCACAGCTTCCACCTTTGTCAATACCGACCGCGGAGGACTTGCAGCCGACATCCCATCGCATCAAGGCTGAGCCTATCGATCATCGATACTTCCCCGAGTCCTTTCAATTCGAGGCCTATCCACACAATCCGCAGGCTGCCAATCAGACGACAGCACCACAGCCTTATGCTGAACCTAATGCGCTAGGTCTCGTGGAACGGCTTTCAGAGCTACTAGCCTCGAACATGAGTTCCTCGAACGATGAAGAAGGACCAGACAGGCAGGTCCGATTGTGTGAGCGAGATGAAGACTATGAGTCTAGAGACGATAGCACAGCTGCCGTGACAGAGCCGGGTGATCAGGTTGCAGCGAGGCATGCTAAGCGAAGCAGCTCATGAGAGCATACCGGATGTCTTCCTGATCTGGACTGCCCCGCGAGATAGTAGGACACTATTGCTGTAGCAGAAGCCAGTGTACTTAAGCTCTATTCTCCTGAAGGCCGCATATGAAAACAATGGAAGCCTCGGCCAGGTGCAGCGCAGGGATGAGGAGAACAGACGAGGTTGATAGATCCACGGAAAGTCATGCGCAGAACGACTATGGAAGCAACCTGAAATCCATAGCTTCTGTATGCTCCTCAGCTCAGCCTTCCCAACAAGCTTTATAGTACTATACGCTCCATCCGAGTTCAGCTGTTCCTGTTGCTTTTCAAGAACGGACTCGACCGTCGGTCTCAAGCACGTCAAGCGTGATTAGTCAGCGCATTGAGCTGCGCGTCAAATGGGCCTGAAAGCGTCGACGTGATTGATAGCATCGAAATCTGCAAAATCCATGATTGACCGTGCTGGCGCGAAGTTGTCTAGTTGGAGAAAATGAACAAACCTGGAACGTCTCGTCGAATCCCTTCTCGCAAAACCTGGTCTGTGATCCCGCCTCAAACCGCCTCAAGAGAAGCTCAACGGACCAACATCACGGCGTTCATGTATAGGCAGCGTGTCTCAAAAGCAGGGTGCCTGACATGCTGATCTCATCAGAGGCGCCAACGAATGTATATTGCGTCGTACGTCATGCGCATATTACCTTTAATTAACTTCAAGCTGACTTTTTGCCTTTTAGGAAAACGTTCTCTTCATCCAGTGGAATGTGTTTGGGACCGACATTACCGCTCCAGACCGCCGTTCTTGGGCTCCGGACTCGGCCTTCTCAATTCTTGACCAGGCTTGGAGAGACTTTGTGGGGGATGGTTATCGTGCCTGTCATGCTTTCAGGGCGAAGGTTCTGTGGGTCTTTGAGCTCTCAAACTCCTTCTCCTCTGGCCGCCATCAATTGCCCCTGAACAACATAGTCAAGAAGCATCAGCTCAAAAGTGAGTCCAGTGTGCTAGCAATGTCACGTTGTTATTTTCTCCTTTTGCCTCCATGCGTTACGGGTGCTCTACTATTGCATGGCGCCTTTCGTGCAGAGCACGTACTGACATGGGCTTCCACTGGTAGAAATATCCTTCGGTGCGTTGAGAGCCTCTGACATCGAGTCACTGAACCGTGCTGCGCAACATCCAACTGGCCCGAGCCATAGTCAGAGACCCAGCCAGAATGGCCCTGGCAGTCCTCTCCCCGATACTCAATCCCCGACCACGACCGAATTCGACCACAAAGGCTCTGAAGCTGCACCAGGGGCATTTCAGCCTACGACGAAACAAATTTACGATGCGTTCATCACTGCGACATATGACCTGCTTTTATTTGAGCTTGCTTCGAATCTTACTGTGATATCCCTTTGTGCCAACTTTTTCGTTCATTTGGAGTCCCGACATCTCGATCCACATCACGCTCCTTATCATCCTGTTGGTCTTCCCAGCACTTCTCGACCACCAAACTTTCATGTTAAAACTACCTCGACGATTGGCGTTGAATGGTTACCAAACGGACGCTTCTTTGTGGCTATTTGTCCCGCGCGTGCTCCTGTTGAGCCTTTATCTACCATCCTTCGTCTATATGACATTGTACCTTGGGCAGATTGTTATATAGCACCGTTCGGTATCAAGTTGCCGCCCGGGAGCGTTCGTCGAAAGAAGCCAGAGACATCCATCCGACGACTTTCCAGCAGCGGTGGACAGTCCCAACGCCAAGCAATTGTCTCAATGCTTGGGCGGAGGGGTATTCACATTCACAGTGAGGAAGAATGGGTTATTTGTTATTTTCAGGCACAGAACGAGAATCTGCCGCCTGCAATTCATGGACATTGCTTGATGTGGCCGTCAAGTCTGGTATATGTCCAAGCTTCCTCGGCGCAGCCCGGCTGGTGGTACGGTCCGGTCAGACCGCAGGACATTAGTGATCCATTTGACACTTCGATGTCAAAAGAGGCCACGACCAACAAACCTTCCCGTACAGTTCAAATCGACGATGACCCACGGAAGGATGAAAGAGATCCTTTTGCCCACATTCTCGAGAATGCACATGCCGGTGGAATGAACTTTATATATCCGACCCCACCTGACCTTCTCCGTTCGCAGCCCAGCTCTCACCTCCACCGGCCGAGCGCTTTCTCTGCTCCTACTCCCGCCACGATCAGTTCTATACCAGCTCCTGGAGATGGTGAAACGCCTTCGGTTTTGCCAGACGTTGCAATGTCACCCGACCGAGACGTTGATATCAGACTAGGAGACGCCGACGATCACGATGATCTCTTTGGTGATCTGGCTCTCCAGATGGGTGCAGATGCCATTCATGACGACGACTTTGGTTTCTTCGATGTTCAGCGGCCTCCCACTGGAACAAGTGGCGCAGGTGGGCTTACACTCGTGGGCACGGTCCTTGCTCCCTCTCCCGCAATTACTTCAGGTGTGTCAAGTCTGCAAGAGATGGCTAGTCCCGAGCCTGTTAGACATGTTCCTCCTAAGGAGCAACCGCAGGAAGATGTTGTGATGCAAGACGACGCCACCTCGGCTGTACCAGCATATACTGCGATTATCAGTCCAGAACCGGCCCGTGATCTGACTCGACAGCCGTCGACCATGGATGACAAATACATGTCTGGAGGTCTATACAGCCAAACAAGATCGAGCGGTCCAATGTCTAAGAATCCGCGCCAGCCACCTCCTCTGCTAAAAAGCATACCTATAATCACAAAACCAAATCTTAAACATGACCTTTCAGACTCAAGTTCTGACGAGACGAGCGACGATTCTGATTACAATGACAACGACTACAATAACGACGAAGATGATGATGGAGACGACGATTACGACGAGGAAAATGAATTCGGAGATGATGATGATGATGATGATGATGATGATGATGATATGCATAATGCCAACCACGATTCAGACACAAGCATGGAGCCCGGGACTGCCACGCCATCTGATACGTTCGAGGCAGCGTCCGGCAAGCATAAAATGGGCGCGCCGATGTTTTTGCCGATAGACGAGCTGGCCAAATCAAGGACGCCAATGTTGATCTGTCCTTCCAAGCAGATTTCAAAGACCGACCCAAGTCAGGTCATGTCTCGGTTGAACATCAAATCTGAGCAATACATTGAGCTTGCCCAGCTTGTTGCTCAGCAGCTCTGCTACTATGAGATAGGATCGGGGTGCAGCTTGTACCGCGCAAGTTCCGACCAGCAATCTGTCTCCCAGGTCGTCGAGAAGATCTTTGACAAGGCGAACGTGCTCGACATTCGGTCGTGCGCGTCAGTGACAAAAGTTGCGAAGCAACAATCAGACATCCCCTTCTCCCCATCGGTATCTGCGGACGATTCCAATGCGCAGCAACTGCAGCCTTCAGACCTTGTTGTGGAACGAGATGGATCACTCTGCGTCATGTCTGCCACTTCGCTTTCTATCTGGATTGAGCTCGGTTTGGCTCCAGCAGGGGGCCCCCAGGACGTACAGTGTTACTGCTTCACCCCTGACTTGCCTGTATGGCTGTATGGCGCAAAAGGCGTTCTCGAAATGATGCATAATACGTTTGCGAGCATGAGGCTCGGACGGCATGATCTTGGTACCCTTGGAGCCATCAATTCCCTGAACTTGGATGGCGTTGTTGGTGTGGCCCCCGCCGACAGCTTCGAGGAGTATACAACGAATCTTGCCAAGGCAGCCAACAGCTTCGACAAACTTATCAGAAGTTGGGAGCCGGACGAGCATACTGATATCATGATCCTCTATATTGTGAACCCGGGTCCGGCAGTCGAAGTACACTGTCTACCGCCAATCTGTTCGGTCTTCCAAAAGCTCCAGCACTCGCTTCATCAACACGACATCACTCTCGTTTTAAGAATACTCCCTGGAAGTATGGTCGCGCAAGACGAGATGCTCAGCATTCCGACACCGCACACTCTGATCCGTCTTGCTCGCGAAATGTACGAGCGCGTCTCTCAAGTCGATGGCCCGCCCATTCCATTGACTCACCTTGCGGCTCCCTTACCAACCTCCGTCCCGATGCGTATCGAGGCAAACCCAACCAGACGACCCCTAGATAGCGACTCCGTCCTTCACCTCGCATACTCTTGGAGTCTCAATTCTCCCTGGCTGACCTTCGCCCTCACCGACGCCCTCGGGAAGACGAAGTACAGCAGTGCCTATTACATTCCATGGCGCAACCCAAGCACGCAACTGCCGGGTACCCAGCCAGGGACACCGACCGCCAATCCAGCAACACCAAACAACACCTCTCAGCCCCCGACACCAGGTGGTCCCACACCGAGCACACCGTCGGCCGCCGCAGCGCCGTCCCGCCCGCACCATCCGTGGGGCAAAGAATCTGCCATGGGCCGCTTCGTCGAAGCGATCAAGCATCTCTGGTCCTCTCTGGACAAGCTGTTCCCGCACCCTAAATCCGGTATGCACAAGCTCATCGTCGTCAAGGACAGTCCGCCAGTGCACCCAACCGAAACACACGTCTGGAAGATGCTCGGCACAAGCCGCGCTCACATGGACCTCGTCTTCCTGATCATCGACCCGGAGTGTCCAGTCACCTTGACCGAGCCTCCCGCCGCAGCACGTCGCCACCCATCGAGAGCCGCCGGTGGCGTCGAGAAGCCTTCCTGGGATCCGGATCGAATGGACACGAGCGGCGTCGGCGGTCCGAGTACGCCGTCCCACCTGCCAACTCCCGCGTCTCACGGCTTCCCCGGCGTGAACAAGGACCCGGCGGCCGAGGATCCGTCCGCACGCCTCGTCCGCCCCGCCGACGAGGCCTGGGCGATAGAAGCCAAATCCGTCTTCGCGTGCACCATGGTCGGCAAACTGGAGGTGATCCAGGGACAGTCGGGGTGCGGGTACCTCGTCATGCGAGAGCCGGGACCGAGCTACGATGCGTACAGTCACAGAACGGGGAGATTGAACATTGATCAAGGAGGAGGAGGAGGAAGAAGAGGAGGAGGAAGAGGAGGAGGAAGAGAAGGAGAAGAAGAAGAAGAAGAAGAAGAAGAAGACAGAGGGGGCATCTCGGTCGTGAGTCTGAGGGTGCAGTATGCGAAGGTTGGGACGACGACGGCGGCGGTGGGAGGTGCCGGGAAGGTGGATATCGGGGCTATCATGGCTGCGTATCGTGGATTGACGACGGTGAGTGAGGTCGTGGGGTTGGATACGAGGTTACCGTGGCATGTGGCGACGGCGAGAATGATGAGGATGGGCTTGTCGAAGTGCATGTGAGGTTGGGTTGGTACAAATCTTCGTTCCATTTCAAGGGCGTTCTGGGAATTTGGAGACATGGTGGAATTGTTTATGCATTGCGACCAGCGATCACGCAATTTGAAAATTGCTACAGGAATGATACTTTTGAACTGAGGTGCGATGAAACCATTTCGCGACCACAAGGATTGGATGAATTGGAGACTATCGCGGAGTATCTAGAGCTGCGTGATCCGTCACGCAAGCTCGAACTCGCCATTTGTTGTTTACTCTTGCAAATGCTCAAAACCAATGAGACACCCTAAACGCCATTCGTGCCTCAACTCTGCGACAGCAGTTGTCAGTTCAGCTTGCAGTAGTGACCGATCCTCTCAAGAGCACCAGCTCGCGAATCAAACTCATCAACCGTGTCGGCCACAAAGAACCGTCCTTCTCCAAAATTGTTTACCCGTGGATATCGTGTGGTCATGGTCGTGGCTTTTAGGTCGTCACAAATACAATAGTTAAGAGGTCGACTCGACTAGGAGAACATGCTCCACATGCCGGTCGGCTTCTTCTTTGCGGGGTCAGGTCCCAGTATTGCGTCGACATCTGCTTCGTCCACGACGGCACCCTTGTTAGGGCCACCACACTTGGCCTTGGCCTTGAGCTGGCTGCAAAGATCGTCCATGTCGGCCTCGCCGGACAAGACCTTTTCACTCCTCTGGACTCGATCCCAGAGCTTGGCGCATGTTAATGTGGTCTTGGGGTCCGAAGTCATGAACTTCTCCTTGCTGACCTCATCATTGCCTTGGGCAGCCTTCTCGACTTGGTCCATGAGTGTCTTCTTGGGTGGCAAAGCAGGCTCCAGAGCATCATTGGTGGGCCAAATGCCAGAGACGTTTGAGTCAAGGTTCCATGGGAATGTGTCGTTGTCGAAAGCTCCGAGGTCGAGATCAGCCTGGCTGAGGATATTGTCCTGTGGCTCGCGGTAGTCGCCAAACAGAATAGGGTCAAAGGCACCCTTGTTTTGGTTGGCGAACCAGTCGAGACCAGGAATGATGTCCTGGCCGGGAGTGTTGGGCTGATTGGGAGAGACGGAAGCTGGAGGAGTCAGCAAAAGTTCACGAGATAAAGTAGCGAACGGACAGGGGGTCACGATGGAGACATTGTGTTTATGAAAACGTAGTTGGATTGCGGGGGTAGTGAAGAACGGGCTGATGAAATGCATACTTCTTTGATCGAATGAGACGGTGTCGTTTAATTTGTTCTGTGGCGAATCCACGCAGGCCTCTGGGGTTGTCACACAGGACGAGCCGAGGCCCAAGGAGGCTGGCGATGCAGAGTTGGAGCCAGACTTGTCTGTGCTGTTTGTGGGACTTCGTCCTTGCTTGTTGACAGTCGAGTAGGTGGAGCCGCCGATGCTCGTGCTCATGCTCATTGTGCGAGAAGCGCTAAGTGGGGATGGAGAGTTGTTCAGACTGAAGCCTGTCGCTGAACCGGCACTGTAGAAATCTTGTTCAGTGGACGATCTTTCCATCTCATCAAGCGCTTTGAGGGCTTGCAGGGAATTGACGCACTCCTTTGCCTTTGTGGCTGTCTTGGACTTGTCATTTGCGTCAGGACCAAAACCGGGAAACTCAAAATTGAAGTTTGACCCAATGTCCCAGTTGATCCTACTGTTGTTATTCGACGAGTACCCGGCTGGGCTTGTTGTCGAGCTGAGACGCTTCTTGTACTCGGAGAGCTGGGCATTTAGTCTATCGACCTGCGCACGGAGAATGCCGTTCTCGTGGTTTGTGGCCTCAGAAGCCTTCTCAAGATCCTCGACCTTGGTCTCGAGATCACGAAGATGCTTCTCCTTGCGCTCACGGAATGCTCGTTGGGCAGCTCTGTTCTGTGCCTTGCGCTTCTACGTTGACATTAGACGCGGATCTGCAAGGAAATGTACCAGTGGCCACTTACCGAAGTGGGTTCGGAGGTTAACGGTTTCCTACCCGGTTTCTTGGCAACCTTTTCCTCGCTTTCCATTCTCTTGCCAGTGCCCTCGTCTTCATCGTCTTCCGGATGGTCTTTTCTCTTGCCATCGGTCAGAGAGGCAGGAGATGCATCATCGCCTTCAGCCGAGGAGAGATGACCGTCGTCGTTGCGCAGGTCGTCCAGTGTGTTCCCATCGAGGTCCCAGTTGAAGTCGTTCGGGAAGTCTGTATCGAGCAAGGATGGATCAAAGAAACCTGAATCAGGCGCGAGTTGTGTAAGGTCTGGGTTGAGAGTGCCGTCGGCAGATTGAGCATTGTCACTGCCCTTGTTTGACTTCAAGGCATTGAGGAGCAGGTTCTGCTCATTGGAATTGAGGTACGGCGCATTGCCAAAGGAATCGTAGTCTGTGGACGCCATTGCGTATGTGTGTGAGGAGAATTGGAGGTAGTTGATGAGTTTGCGGGGTGCAGAAAATGGTCGAGAGTCGTTTCGGGACGGTCGTTATCGCAGCGAGTACAGACGAACCGGTGTACGGTTCCGGCCCCACCAAGCAGGGCGGTGCAGCGAAAGACGGCCACTCCGTGCGAACTAGGTAGACGTCGCAAGGCCAGAACAGAGTGTCTGAATAGTTTGCGCTGTGTTGCTCGGATTGTTGTAGGTGGATAGCAGCAACGTGGCTGGTGGTGTAATGGGGAGGAAGTGGGCAACGGCAAAGAGCTGGGCGGCTGACAGTTGGTTGGACCCTGGGCGCACCGGGACTCTCTCCTACTACACCGGAGGTAAAAAGCAGCAGGATTTCCGAAAGGCTCGTGGGTCAATAGCGGCAAAGACCGAGACAAGGCCGACGTGCCAATGCTGAGCCGGAGTGTCGGACTGAGAGGCTGGAAGGCTGGAGATTGTGAATTGAATTGCAGCGATGCAGGTCAGTGTAAGAGACTGGCAGGAAGAAGAGGAGCGAAGACGTCAGCTGGACGGAGAGAAAAGAGTTGCGCTCGAACTCGAAGGTGATGGAAGCAGAGGAAAACGAGAGTCAAGAAAGAGTGCGAGAATGAAGCTTAGAGCGGCGTCGCAGCGGGCGAGGTTGGATCGCCAGGCAGCCGAAGGTCGCAGCCAAAGCGCGCAGAAACTATCGGCCGCTTGCTTAGAAATCGGCTGTCGGCAGTAAAGCGGCGGCGCGTTGGTCTTCAGACGGCATCCACGGATACTTGTCATAACACCACCGCTTACGTCCCTTCTCCTGCAAGAGCTACGACCTTGGCATGCACTGTCTCAAGGCAGATGGGCAGATCTACTTACCGAGGCGCCCACATTATCCGTCTATAGGTACTCAATCCTCTCACCGTCTGATAAGCTCATGCATTTTGGGCCCGCATAAGCAGAGAAGCAATCTTGCCAACACTCAGTCTGCGGTCTGCTCATCACATGTTTTCCAACTATGCCAAACTCGTTCACTCACTGCCCTTTTCGCTTGGATGCTTCAGCTATCCTGGCCTCGATTCCAGCATTCATTCCTTGGCCGAGGTCGCCGGCATTAGCCGTGCCCAAGACGGTAGCCGCATGCCTTTGACTCTTCAAGGGCTTATTTCGCACCTCGCTCGCCGTTCTTATCTCCTTGGATAGTGCGGGGAAGACCCTTGGTCAGGTTAATCTCTCGCTCTGGAATGTTGAGCCGTGTGAATACGAGCCATGCCAAGGCTTCTCTCGCCACTGTATTGCTTTCATCATCCTCATGCAGCCACCCTAACCCATCCGAGGATTATCTAGCCGCTGCTGCTGCAGTAGCGCGTGCCATGCCCGCCCACCCTGGTCATCTTGTCACTTTAACTGCATGTTTCACCGCAAGAGCCTGCATCAAACCGGCCTAGTCGGTCATTGGTGGTGGGAGCTACCGGTTGGAGACGGTATGCTTTACTTGGTTCCAAATACATGCTCGAATGCACCTGATTAGTTTTGCAGTGTGAGGTTATGTAATGGCTGGGCGAGATCCTTGGGTAGCAGGGTTGCTCCAGCCTGCGTCGGCTGCAAAACTTGTGGCATGACTTCAACAGTAGCTTATTTCCTTATACCAAGTAGAACAAGCTGAAAATGCCGTCAAGTACTCAGCGATATACCTGTTCAGGATCTCAGTTGAGAAAACGGTCAGATCCTCAGTCGAGTACTCAGTCAGCTAATCAGTCAGGTAAGTCGGGTAATCTGTCGGCTACTCAGCCAGGTCCTCAATTAGGTACTCAATTAGGTACTCAATCAGGCACTCGACCAAGTACTTACTCAAGTACTTGGCCAGGTACTCAGTCAGCTACTTGGTCAGCTACTTGGTCAAGCAGCCAAGTACCTAACCAAGTATCGAGTCAGCTAAAAGGCATCAAAACGACCACTCGGATCTCGCGTCCGTTCTCGAACATGTCCCACAAGCGAGATTCGGAGCTCCGGGACTCGAGAGCATTGACACAAATCATGCAAACACATCGATCTTACATGTTGCTCTGAACCAGTAGACCGTCCCCAAACCCGCCCACGTCAACCTGACTCACACCCCTTCCTCCGCCTTCAACTGCTCCCTCACATCCTCTCCGATCCCCCTCTCATGCCTCCTCGCCACCAGGTTCCCAAACTCCGGCACCCACCCATCCTTACACCCCAAAAACTGCTCCCTCACCGGCGTCCAAACCTCCTCCCCGCCGTCCCCCCTCTCCAGTCCGCCAGCGGCGTCTCCGCCTTGATCGGACTCCCGCAATTGCCGCAAAAGAATCGGTACAACGGTTTGCCGGAGTCGGTGGCGGAATCGGCGTAGGATTTCAGGCTGTTGCGGGTGTGCTCGGTGATGTGGAGGGCGGACTTGGGGTAGATGCTGTTGGTGGTGAAGGAGGTGCCGGTGGCTTTCTTGCAGTTTGGGCAGTGGCAGAGCACGGTGTAGATGGGCGGGATGGGGTCGACGGTGTACGTTATGGACCGGCAGAGGCAGGAGCCTGTGAGGGAGGGGGTTGTGTTGTTTGCGGTCGTGGAATCGGACGATGACATGGTCGGGTTGAGTGTGGGGACGGTATACACCAAGGGTCTTGCACAAGGATAGGGTGGGTATTGGAGTTGAGCACAACCCTGAAGATCTGGCTGTCAAAAATGTGATGAGTGCCTTCGAGACGATGATAGGAACATGTGCATGTTTCAGAAGCAAGCTGCATTCAAAGTCGAGCGCATAATTGTGGAACCCCGGTCGACCGGTCGATCAGCAGCTTCATTGAGTTTGGACAGTCTGTGGCATCACATCATCTTGCCTACGAGCGCAGACGTCTGCAGATCAGCTCCGAAGAGAAATGGTAGCCGAATGCGGGGAAGTCGTGAGCATCATCAGAGAGACGATGAGAATACTGGTTCATCGGGAAAGATGGGACGAGGAACTTGGGAGTCGTGAGTGATCGCCGCAGTGGGAACTAATTGGATGAATACGATCAAGCCATGAGAATAAAAAAAGTGGCGTCAGATCCCCACATGTGCTCCAGAATCCCAAAGCGGCACACGAATTCTCGTCAGATCCAACGTCTCCCAGATGAAAAAGCTCCAGATTGATCATCAACAAGCGTCCCTGCAATTAGTCTCAGGACTTTCCGAGGGGCCTCTAGCACTCTAGTAGCGCGGGGTGAAGCCGTCCTAACCATGCCACGATCCTCAAAATAAGCAAACACACTCTTTCCCATTCGCAACTCCGACAGACCCCAAAGCCAATCAAATCCTCAACTCGTCAAAACCGACAGTCCAACCCCCCCCCGTACGACTAAATCTCAAATCTCCAAAAATGGCCCTCGAAGATCTCGAAGAAAACTACGACCAAAACGCAACCCTCTACGCCCAGTTCCTCAACACCCCGCTCGGAACCCTCGAATCCCAACTCTTCGACCTCTGCATCACGCACACCGACCTGACCGGCCAGCGCGTCCTCGACCTCGGCGGCGGCACCGGCCCGCGCGCCCGCTCAGCCCTCTCCGCCGGCGCGTCCGCCCTGCACGTAATCGACATCTCCACCGCCATGATGGCGCAGGGCCGCGCGCGCGAGGCCGCGTTGGGGCGGGACGTCATCCGATGGCACCACGGCGACGCGACCCGGTCGCTCGAGCACCTCGGCCTGCGGCGGCCGTTCGACCTGGTGATTGCGAACGGCATCTTCGACCATGCGCGGAGCGAGGCGGAGCTGGAGGCCATGTGGGCCAACGCGGCGCGGTACTGTCGGCCGGGCGGCAGGGTCGTTGCGAACCGGAACAATCCGAGGGCGAAGAGCGCGGGGACGGGCAAGTACGGGGTGGAGTTGGGGGGGTTCAGGCGGTTGCCCGGCGGGGAGAGGGGCGTGGAGTATAGGTATCGGATGCTGACGGAGACGCCGCTGGAGTTTGAGTCCGTGGCGTTGGATGGGTATGCGGGTGGGGATTTGAGCGTGCCGGGCATGTTCTTTGAGGGATTCGAGAATGTGAGGTGGGAGGATTGTCCGGTCGTGAAGGCAGACAGGGAATTTTGGAGGGAGTACTTGGAGGATCCGATTTTGTATATTTTCACCGCAACGAGGAAACGGGAGTGAAAAGGCACTGATGCTGTCTTCTTCATGGCCTTGATCATTGACACGGCAGAGAAGCCGGATCAGCAATGTCATCGCGGCACTGCATCGCCACTCGTCCTCAATGACGAGTATGGCTGGCAGATATCTACTACATTCCTCCCCCTTCGACGCTTGCTCGAAGTTAGGCGAGGGCAGGAAACAAATTTGTTGGCTTCGGTCGAAATTCTTCGTTGCTATCGCTTTCTCCAGGCCCATCCTCATTGACCCTGACCTGCAAACGGGGACCGGTATAGTGCTTCTTGCCCCGGGCCACCCAGTAAAGCGCAGAGAAGAGCAGAATCGCCGTCAAATAGACGATGGCATAGTTCATCTTGACTCATGTCAGCACACGTGAAGCAAAAATGCACATGGACAAGAGCGGCAACTCACATTCGAAGGCGTGACCGGTCGATTCGTGGGCATGATGAAAATGATCGACAGGAACGCCGTCCAGATACATGCATAGATGTTGATGATCTTCGAGTACTTGCCCAGGTTCCACGGCCCAGCCACGAAGGTCTTTGAAAAGATCTTACAAAAGATCGGAATGCAAAACGACCAGTCCAGCGCAATGGCACAAACGTTGAAGACGCCCGCAATAGCCGGGTACGATCCCAGACCGATCAAGTTGATCGCAACACAGAAGAATGCCGTGATCCATACAGCAAAGACCGGTATTCCCGTCTGAGGCATAATTCGCGTCCAGACCTCGCTCAAAGGCAGCAAGCCGTCGCGGGAGAAGGCGAAAACGGTGCGGGTTAAAGACTGCATGGCGGTGAAATTTCCGAACTTGAGAATTATGAGGGCGAAGATTGTGTAGAAGATACCTCCGGCTTTACCGAGGACGTTGTAGAATATTTGCGCGACGGGTTGCTGGATCGGAGAAAGGAGGATTGATGATTCGCCGGTGATATCGCCCATTACGAAGCAGAGGACGATGTTGAAGAGGAAGCCTCCGACGTAGGTGAATAGCATACCCATGGAGATCGCCCAGGGAGCTTTGAGCTCGGGGTTCTTGATCTCTTCGGCGATGTGGGCGGTATCGTCGTAGCCAGCTGGCATCCAATATATCAGTCATCATGTTTCAGAGAACCATTCTTGCAAGACAACTTACACATGGTCCACGAAACTGAGAGAAATCCAAACATGAAGCTCCAGCCGATGGGCTCCCACCCAGATTGATTCTCAATATCCGTGAAAACATACTTTGCCGTGTGCTTGGGATTTCCATTCTCGGGCGTGGCCATGACGAGCAGAGCAATGGCACAGGACACCAACACCAAAACGTGGATGATGACATACGACTTTGTCATTTTTTCGAGCCAGTACGTGGACATGGAGTTGACCAGAGCGCTCAACACGACCAACGCCGCCATCGTGCCTACAGTGTGGTTGATTGTGGGCAGGTAGGTAAAATCCGAGGCTATGGAGACGGCAGCAAGCAGAAGACCCGCGGCGCCCCATTCGGCTGAAGCGAGACCGGCGAGCTGTCCGAGAAGATTGAGCCAGCCGGTGACCCAGCTGATGAATGGGACATGTTTTGATGGGGCGAGTCGAGACACGGTGTAGTACAGTCCTCCAGATGTCGGGTATGCAGAGATGAGTTCGGCGACGGAAAGCTGTTCCAACGTCAGTCTCGGTCGTCCAGGGTCCCCAACTTCGCTATCTGTTTGGACGGCTCACGTACAGCAAGACACATGCATCCGGCGCCCGAAATAAGCCAGCCTTGGACACGATCAGCACAACGAGTTGAGGATAGTGGATGTCCCGAGCAGATACGCACACCAAACGATTGCCGCGCTACCACCAGCTTGAAGCGGGTAGATGAAAGTCGTGGCGACGGACGAGAAGAAGCCTCCGATGCTGACGGCAAAAGAAAAGGTCGCAAGAAAGCCAAATTCTCGTTTGAATACAGGCTGATAACCAAATCGAGCAGCAAGAACACGGTCGGCCTCGCTCATCTCATCCCAATTGACGGTCTGGACAACGCCGTTGTTGGTTTCCAGCAGGACATTGCGATTACCAGAGTGGGGAGCTTTGCGCAGGCTCGTCGGTACGGAGTGACCATGTTGGCCTTTGTCAGTATCCATTGTGATGTTTTAGTTGGAAGGTCATGGATCAGAGACGAACTTCGTCGCATCACTGCCTATCCTGCTTCTCGAAGGAGATGGGAACATTTGGTTTCACAAAATGCGGACATGGTCAGGACTGTCTGATTTCTAGCGTCTGAGGGACTGCGCAGTCTATACGGGACAACCGGCTGCAAGAAGCCCAATGAGCTCAGACAAATAGGCGGGTTGTGCGAAGCCAACACGTTAGAAAGCTGCAGGCTAGTCGAATGGGGAAAGATTTTCACCCGTCTCTTGCGTAGGCGCGTGACTCTTCAAGATACATCAAAGGACCCTTGTTGCCATTTGCTGGAACGGAGAAACTTATACCGTCCTGAAACCGAGAAAATGTTGAAATTGACATCTTACGATTATAGATGGTCGTGTGGCATCGCAATTGGCGTCTTTGGTCTTGAATGTCCACAGTCGCATCTGTCGTTACTACCCTTTCTGCTCGATTAGTTGTACCACTGCTGAAGTGATATAGACGAGCTTCGATCGACAATGAACAAGTCGGTGATCTGATGGACACAATCCGAGGACATTGCAGAGGGTGATCTAAGTAGCGGATACGGGCGGTGGTTTGAAGCGAAGAGGCCATACAGCTAAACAATCCGGGGGCACAGAGACAAAGTCTCTGCAAGGACAGCATGATCCGCCCGTGCGCAAGGCCGCTGCACATCAGCCGAGGGTCTCGTTATCGAGGATCAAGGCCGCAGCTTGTCGTCAACTCAATCCTACATTCAAAAGCAGGGATCTACAAGTGAATATGCACGCCAAGCAATTGTGATATCGGAATCAATGATGCGATTGAAGATAAGCTATCCTGTCAAATCAAACGAGTGTGTAGACGAGCCAACAGGGTCCTAATGACTGTTTTCCAAGCCACTTGGGCCAGTTGACTCACAGGCGTCACAGGACTCACAGCATGCTCCCCACAGTCTCGGCTGCGAGCAGGAGCGGCATGCTTGCGTCCCAACTTCCAACTCCAATTAAACCATGACTCGATGGTTCTAATAACAAAGAGTCCTCCGGTTAGCAGCCATCTTCTTCTGGCTCTTCCGTCCTCCTGTACCCCGCCATGCAGCGCTACGGCTGCTGCACGGCCCGCGATGCAGGTTTCCGCATCCGTGTAAGACGCCAATTGCAGTCCCATCAAATCTGGTGGATGGACATCATGCGCTCGTTGCGCCGACTTGTCTGATCACTGTCTTGCTTCAAGGCGAGTATGGCCCAGGCAGCTTTTCTGATCAAACCAAGATTCGGATGTCTCCGTCAATCAAGATTTCCATGACTTGATGGTTTCGAATGGTCGCCGACAAAAGTCCGTTTCCAATTGGGTTTCTCCAGTTCAGTTCGTTCGCCACGCCATGGCTGATTCAACGCTGGTAGTACGGCTGAGCGGTTGGCGAACCGGGTGCCACGCGGTAAACCATTGGTGTTCTGCGCGGAGTCTGGTGGTAGGAAGGCTCCGCGTAGTAGTAGGTGGGAGAAGTCGCGTATCCGTTGTCGTACGGGTAGAGGTATTCGTAGTCAGAGCTGGAGTTGCTGCCAGTCCGGTAATGCACCGGCTCACGCTGGGTGTGGATCTTCAATGGTCGGGCCTTCTCGGTCTTCTCCTTGCGAGGTGCAGACTCGTAGGTCTTCTCACGCTTGACTGGCTGGAGAAGCTTCAGGCCTCTCTCCCACGCGTTCAAGAGGCTCTTGATGGATGTGAGCGAGGAAGGAACCTCAAGACGAACACGCTGGTGGGCTTTGCGGTCGACGAGAGAGTAGGCAAGACCCTCTTTGCTGTAGACGTATTGGGCAACGTCGATGGCGCGAGCGTGACCTCTGGCGCAGAGCGTGGAGCCCTGCAAGTATGTTCTCAAGGGATCTTGACAGTGCTTGCAGTGGCCGGCGTGCTTCTCAAATGCCTTCATAACAAACAGTTCATCATCGTGGCACTGACGACTGTAGATGGGAATTGGCATGAATGAGACGTGGCGAGACGAGGTAGGAGTGGAGATGTAAGATACCATAGGGTAGGTGCAGTGGTAAAGGCGTTGGGAACCTGTATGGCAGCCCTGGTCAGGTGAGACGTCGACCAGGCCGGAAGAGGATGGCGCAGGCAAGAACAGCACGGTTGAGGAAAACAACCTGGCTATTCGCTCGAAAGTAGGTGATGGGAAAGAAAATAGAAGTGAGATTGGGCAGCGAAGCGCTTAAAGGTCCAATGGCAATGTGGGGTCTGCGAAGGGTGTGAGTCAATGTTGAGTCAAGTCGTGAAGGGTTTGGGCGCTGGAACGAATTATAAGGCGTGCACTGGAACAGGCAACACGATGGCGCTGGTCAAGTGGGGACACGCAGGGTCAGGCAGACTATATGAGCAATTGACCTGGGCATAAAGACAATTGCAGTCAGTTCTGGAGCGCATGACGATGCATGTGGTGCCAGAAGGCTGCGAGGCGCATTCGGCGGCTTTGGGGCCTGGAGGTTGTAGGCAACCAGGGCCCCTGTGAGGAATGCTACCACTGTACGTCGCCGAGTCGACTTGCACCTTTTCCTGGCGGGCGGACGCCCCCACTAGCCACATGAAGAGCAGCAGGCTGTGGTACAGAAGTATTGCATGGGCGGACACCAGCGGAGTGGCGCCTGTGGGTGGCAGTAGAGGGTTAGACGAGCGGCTGTACAGTCGGATTCGCACCGCCTGGTGGGAGGAGAGATGAGGCAGTGCAGGCCGTCTGGCTGAATTTGTGGCTCACAGGCAGATTTACTGGCAGATGTAACCAGTAATCAGCCACGACTGTGGCGGCTTTCGAAATGACCGCGTTAAGCCACACCGTGATCCACCTTACTGGTCCTGAGGAGAGTCCCCGTCCTGACCAGCCCTATAAGGCCTGAAACGCCTTGATCATGGCCATGTGTCCGAGGGCCGTATACCCAAGCTCCGGCGATTGGATGCAACTGCTCCTAAACCCGGGACAACTCCATTTGGTGTTTGGCGTTGTCGCAGGAAGCGCTGGAAGTTATTACAGGCTTGAAAAATAGCAAGGGCACGCAATCAGGTCCACTGGGTCATCGATCTGGCGACGGCTTATGACACCGCGGATAGGAGCTGATACGATAATTCTGTGCTCGTATGAATTCCCCGTCTCAAGCGCGGGACACGTGCCCTTGAAGACAACATACGAGCAGTCAGAACATCAGAGCAGGTTGATCAATTCCTCCATTAGGGATTGGTCAATGGCCGACAGGTTCTTCAGGCAGCCAGAGTGACCCCGCTGATCAGCTCACCGAGGCCTTGGACTAGCGGCGGCTCCTGGCGTCTTCACCCAAAGCCACCTTTGTCATTCTCTGTTGAAGGTGATAGACTAGATAAGACGAGAAGTCATGTCAGGCACCACTCCGCAAGTCGGACAGCCAAGGTCGCAGATATGGTCTGGTTGCTCTCTCGCCATCAGATCGCCAGACGAGGTCGTCACCTACGTAGTTGCAACAGAGCTGGAACAGGTCACTTTTGCGACCTCTGTCCGTCGACCTGAACTCCGTCAAAGACTTCCATGCCTGCGATGCGATCGTTGGCAAATCGATAACTGCCTTCCATCAGAAGGCGACCACGACCTACGACGAAATGTGCAAGATTAAGGCCAAGCGAAAAAAGGCCTTACTTACCCACCCCAACTACCAAGAACAACAGCGTTCAGAAAGCGGCTACAAGGTGTTACGGACTCTTAGTTTGGATTCTATAACAGCCAGAAGTCGCATCTACATTTTGGTACTCTTGAATGCGCGAGAACAGAATTGTAGCGGAAGCTAGGTCTACAGTCAGGTGCATCGGGGTGGTGGGTAACGACTTATTTCGCTTGGCCTGAGATAACGGCAATCCCGCGCGTCCCGGGTGGGCAGTCGCTCGTTTTAATTGACCGCGACAAGCCGAGATGACCTCAAAGTTTTCGCTGTAAAGATAAAGAGGTGTCCTATGCTAATAAAGTATCGTTGTCATTCATATAGACCACTTTCTCCAGTATACTAGATCTCCCGCTCGTCACGTTGCTGCGGCTGCCTAAGGTATCCCTGCTTGAGCCTCAGCCCATTCCCCATCACCTGATTCGACCTTCGGAGCCTCCCGCTGCCTGTCGTACAGTACCTTAGCACGCCGCAACCACCAACCCAGGCGCCAGTTGAAACACTGCCTCACGCTCACTCTCAAACTCACGCATTTCCGACACCTCAATTGTACGAGGACGGCAATGAGTCACTGCGTCTCCGACGAAATCCTGGCCTTTGCCCCGGGCGACGAAGACAACCCACGCAACTGGCCATTATGGAAGAAGTGGTCCATCGTCCTCGCCCTGATGCCCGTCGACCTCGGAGTGAGCTGGATGGCGTCAGGCTTCAGTCCCGCTAGCAGTAACTTTGCGCGCGAAATGGGCGTCTCAAGCGTCGTCGGCACCCTCGGGCTGAGCATGACGGTGCTCGGTTTCGCGCTTGGTCCAATGGCTCTTGCGCCTCTGTCGGAGTACTTTGGTCGGCTGCCCGTTTACCTCGTTTCGTACGGTGTCAGTCTTCTGTTCTTGCTGGGGAGTGCCCTTATCCACGACCTGGGAGGCTTTCTGGTCTTGCGATTCCTGACTGGTTTGATGTGCAGCGTCACCATAGGTGAGTCCTTGTCTCGATCATGTTACGACGTGCTGTCATCAAAACCTATTTTTGCCCTCTTGGTGCTTTTTGCCACCTTTCAGTGAGTGACTCTTAGGCAACTGGCCGCCTCGGTGGCCCTATTTTTGGTGTATAAGTCATGTGTTGAGTCTTCGATTCTGAACTCTTGCTCTTCATCAACTCACTCAGCATGGAATAACACACACTATCACATACGGCATCACATCTGTGTCATCCCCATCCACAATTGTAGCGTTCGAATTGTAGGCAACACATCATCTGCATCGATACAGACAAAGTCTCTGAAACTCGAGTGCATTCGCCACCCACTCTCGTACGAACTATCGTGATCTTTCGCCATGTCGGGAAGGAAAGGATACAACCATCAGCCGACTGATCCTCAACCACAGCCAACTTCGGCGGTACCATAGCTGATCTGTGGCCCCATGCCGAGTAAGTAATGACGCCGGCGAGATAACCCGGCCCACAATTGACGCAACACTCACAGGACCGGCATACCAATGTCACTCTATCTCTGGGCAGCCACTTGTGGCTCGCCGACAGGCTACTTTCTGATGTCGTTTGTGGCCGCGGACAGACCATGGCGGCATGTGCTCTGGGCTTTGCTGGGCATCTGCGGTGGGTTCTGGCTGCTCATGTGCGCGGTAATGAGAGAGACTCGCCACACCACCATCTTGCGTGCGCGTGCTCGTCGTGAAATCAAGCAAAACCCAGCACTCAAGGACGACTTCAAGTACGTGAACATCCTCCAGCACCGCGGCGCCAAGGAGTTGTTCCAAGTCGCACTATCACGGCCGTTTCGATTCCTTTTCACCGAAGCCATCATCGTATTCGGTGCCATGTTTAACGGCTTCCTCTATGGCATCAGTTTCTTGTTCAATGGAGCGTTCGGGTAAGCACGAGCAAAATGAGCGATGCGGAATCGGCCATACCGTGTACTGACCGTGACTAGTCTTGTCTTCGGAGCCAAGGGACATGGCTTCAACACTATTGACGTTGGCTTGTGCTTCCTCGGAATCGTGTTTGGCATCACCATGGGCCCTGTCACAAATCTTTGGCAAGAAAGGTACTACCAACGTCGAATTGCTGCTGCCGGTAAGAATGCCAATGTGCCCGAAGCACGTGTCCAGCTTGGGATAGCTGCTGCAATCGCCCAACCAGTCGCGCTCTTCTGGTTCGCTTGGACAACATACAAGACGATCCACCCTGTCGTCCCGATTCTAGCATCAGCTCTCTGGGGTTGGTCCTTCTATACCCTCATCTTGATGACCTATCTCTACACCGAAGATGCATATGGCTTCTACTCAGCGTCAGCGCTGGCCTGCTTGGGTCTCGTCCGAAATTCAATGGGAGGAGGATTTCCGCTTTTTGCTGGTGCAATGTTTGAGAATGAAGGATACCAGTGGGCCGGCAGCATTCTCGCCTTTCTCGCCTTGGTATTGGTGCCGATTCCGATCATATTGGCCAAGTATGGTCCGTATCTGAGGCGGAAGAGTCCTTTTGCGAGCCAGCACATTTCAATGGAAGAAAGTGAAGCGCAGGCCAGTCCCTCGATTGACAAAGCCGAGCAGGGAAATCGCGGGGCAAAGGAGCTTGCGGAGATCTAACGACTTTATGGTTATGACTGACGCACGGATGAATCGAAACTTGCCCTCCAGAAATTCACAATTGTAGAAACACTGAATGAAGTGTAAGACATGCATCGACGTGACTTGCAGCGCGTTGGAATTTCGGCTCAATTGCATTGAAAGAAAGCATCACCACCGTGGCTACCTACTCAACAGCGGCCCATCCTCCACTCCGCTTAATAGACGCGATTTCAGAATGCCGAATTTCTGAACGTGCACATGACAATGCAAGAACTGAAGGTTGCTGAAGGTGGGATGAACGTGACATCGCGCGGCCGCACGCTGGAGCTCGACGCTCGGGCCAACGTTCTCGCGCAAGCAGCGCCAGCAACTTCCCATGTTGACAGTCAACAAGCTTCACCACTGTCATCCCAGTCCTCACCTTCGACATTTTGCGGGCCCAATTTGCATTGCTGTGTTCCTTTCATTTGCAGGTGAAGTTTCTTGCGGGCGCCAGGACTGTTCTACTTACGAGACCCCACGACCAGCATGAAATAATATCCCTAATCCTACGTGTGCACACGAGTCGCGTTCACGCTGCAGCCGCCCTGACTCCAGCAGTCACCACGCTGTGTGCCATTCACAACCCTCGGCCGCCGCACCTAGCTGCGAGGATACAATTGCTTGGGATCTAATCTGTTTTGATGGCCGCTGTGGACATTCTCAGATCACCAAACGCATTCGACGCAATGCCACCAAAGCAGCGCGCCCCACTGTCTAATCTGCCGGGTGCTCTGAACTCCCCTCTTCGGACTACCTCAAAACGGAACAGAGTCGATGGAAAGGCCGTGTTTGATGATCTGTCTGCACCACCGTCGAAACGTATTCATCTCGACCAGGAGGCCATTGCTCAGCAAGAACGCGAAAACATACCGCCAAATCCCGTCACACCACCCAGAAGAAAACTCACATCCGTCCTCGACACTCATCTTGGTCACGGTGGACGCTCAGAAGCCATAGATAGGGAGCGTCTGCACCGTCAGCAAGCCCTCATCGCCAGGGAACAGAAAGAAAGAGCCAGAGAAAGAGAGGTACAACGCGAGAGACAACAGCAGCAGCGAGCCCAGAACGAGCTCAGACAGGATGAAATCGTCAGGTGGCAGCGGTATTACGAGAAGAAGTTTCCCGACTTCGTTTTCTACTTCGAAAATGTTCCCGAGGACGCACGACGGAAATGTAGCAGGCAGGTTCGCGAACTCGGCGCACAAGAAGATAGGTTCTTCAGTCGTGCCGTAACGCACGTCGTGACAACAAGGTCTATACCTAGCGAGGTCACCACGCCTACCGAGGAAGAGCAACATGCCATCGATGATGGACACAGCCATGGCACCATTAACCCTAGCCTGCTTGATAAGAGGAACCGTTCTGTCGAGGACGGCCATGCTGCTCGTACTGCTCGTGGTAAGTCTGTCTTTGACGTTGCCCTCAGCAAGAAGGCCGGCTATGTGTCTCCGAACAAGGCGAAGCCCGCAAAGGTGGATGTCTTGCAGAAGGCTAGAGACCTTGGGATCAAAATATGGCAACTTGAGAAGCTTCAGCGTGTTTTGAGGGTGATGTTTGAGGATGATGATGAAGAAGAGCTTGTCGAACAGGAGCACCATAGAGCCGTCATCAGAGCCCCAAAGAAGCAATCGGAGACGCTCTCGAAACTCATTAAGCGTGAAGAGCAAATCAAAAGTCACGCTTACGACCACCACGCGGTGCTGAAGACTGAGTTGATACCTTTGGCGGAGCCATACATCTTCGTGCGATGTATGAACGAGAAGACTAAGCCCTTGATGGTCAGGCAATATCCCAAGGTTGCCAAGTCCACAGAGGGAGAGTGGCCACAATTCCGACCGGTGACGCAGGGCAAGTGCCCGTTCATCATTGAAGATAACAAGGTTCGTCGGGCCGAGCTCAAGAGGGAAAAGGAGAAAGAGAAGGCGGAGAAACAGGAGCAAAGAGTCACCAGGGCGCAGGCAGCCGAGGTGCAGGTGAAAGAAGAGGAAACAGAGGTACACGTTCGCGACATAAAGAGCCATCACTTCGAACAAGAGCAGAACCTGCAGCCGTACGAAAGTGCAGCACAATCTCCTTTTGGCAATGTTGAGCACACCGGTACCACCGAGACACAAGTTCCGGGCGGTCTCAAGGACCCGTTCGCGCAGGAGGAAGGCGAGCAGGAAGGCGACGTGGAACCAGAAGGAGATGACACGGAGGATGACCCTGAGATGCAAGACGACAACAAAACGATGCGTGCCGATGAAGATGCAACCACAGATGCACCTCAAGTCACACCAACTCAGAGCGACTTTAGCAGAGCCGGTAATGAGCAGATCCAACATTCGCGTCAGACATCGTTTGACCTGATGGCTCCTCCTACGGCTTTGCCCCGTCCAAATCCTGGCATCGGTCGTCCCGGCGGCGAGCCCACAGCCTCCGGCATACAAAGATCCGGTGCGACTGCGATGATCCGCTCGACTATGGGTATCTCTTCTGCCGCCGCACAGCCAGGCCTCAAGGCCCCCACCAGCCGCGATGTGCATTCTCTCCAGCGACGTGTCCTCGACCGATATAGTACAGGCAGTGGAAGTACGCTGGGTATGAGCGAGCGAATGATGCCGGCTGCACATACGGCTCAACCAGCCAAACCGCGACTTGTTGAATCACACCGAATGATTGACATCGCCGGCAGAGCTCGAGCAGAGAATCCCCGCGCGGCAAAGACCAAGGCCCAGGAAAGATTGCATGTACAGCACCAGACCGTAGACAATGTGGGACGCTCTCTGGCAAAAGCAACACAAAGGAAAGCGTTGGAAAGTCACGCTGCCAAAGCCAAGAAGGAGCCAAAGCCAGGATACTGCGAGAACTGCAAAGACAAGTTTGATGATTTTGATGAGGTAGGGCAGTCACTGTTTTTATGTGCCGCTTTCACTGACATGACTTGCAGCACTGTCAATCCCGCAAGCACCGCAAATTTGCGACAACAAAGGAGAACTGGGCCGAGCTTGATGCCCTCCTTGCGCACCTTGAGCGTCCATTGAAGCGAAAACTAGAAAGCTCGGACGATGAGACTTGGTCGGAATCCGACCCCTACTCATTGGACCAGGACATCTTTGGGCAGAAGCCGCCCAAACGATCACGTCTAGCCTGAGGGGACGACGGTAGTAGGACTTTGAAGTGAATAGTGGAGACTCCCAATCCAGTTCTTGGAACGGCCAACCTAACGACGGCATTACTGATGCATTTTCCTGGAGCTAAGCGATGGCTTGAGGTGGCTCACACCAACCTGCTTTTGGAAGTGGATCATTGATACCAATTCAGCATTTTCTCTTTTGACGGTTGGAGTCAAGGAGTTTGTAGGGCAAGGCGGGAGCGTGCATGAGGTCTTAAGTAGATATTGTGCTGCTTTCTCTCAGCTAGAGTCACTCTTTAATTTCTCCGTGTCTTCAATAAATACTCTTGACATCAACATGGCGCCCCTTTTTTATGTTACGGATGTCAGCCCCCGGCTTACGATCAGATCAATACCGAGGACATGGTAGTCAACAATATCTCCACTTGAGTGGTGTAGCATTAGCAACGAGCCTTACGTCTCCGTGCAAGCTGCACGTCTTCGACTAGCATGGCGGCATCCGGCAGTGCCTGGAGTGGATACCAAGTCAGATCGAGACCTGCTCTGGTTCGGGTCCATGGAGCAGGTCAGCAGAGGTGGAAATACAAAAATAAGCATTTTGATGCCAAGCTTATTGATTGCAGAATCCGTGCCCCATGGTGGAGGTTTCAAGCATTGTAAAAGCGGACCACGTGGCGGCAGGCTCCTCTTCGGCAGCTGCCGAATCGAACCCCGGTGTAGCTCATCTGCCACACCAGAGTCAGGAAGACATCGTTCAGTTCCAGATATGCATTATAATTCCTGGTTCGTCCAGCAGGCGAGGCCGAGCTGTGAGTACGGGTTGCACGCTCGACGCACGAGCCTGCTGATGAAACGCGCGGACGTTCACTGTGGGGGCGAAGTACTGAAGCCACCGTTTCCAACCAGGAACCGGCGCCCGTCTGCGTTCGTAAACTTTGTCCACATCAACACCGCCTCACGCTCACACAGAGCGGCTTCGGGACCAATGAGCATACTGATACCGGAAAGCGGTTTTCCAAGTAGCCTGGTGCGATCCGCTGTCGAGGAAGCAAAGGTGCTGACTTCGATGTACAGTCATCACGCGTCCCGTCGTGACACTGTAAGAGAAAGGTAGCATTGGCCCCCGAATCTCGAAACATGATCCTTCAGACATTTATTTGTGAACAGCTGGTAGAAGAACACGAGCTGATGCTAGCCGCTGTGCTGCACCGACGGCTTTGGAAACCGCTTTTGGTAATTTCAGGATCGTGTCATGGCAGGCTGACCCAGGCGAGATGCCTTTGATAGTGTGCTTGGGCTGTAAGGTGGATGTTTCGACCCTCTCTGGGCTTCGTGGCGACACGGATGGCTTCCGGGTAGAACACGACGCTGTGGGCGATATAAGTCTGACTTCTTACCTCGGGATGTGTTTCTTTTGAGATGCTGTATAAAGACTCCACGACCCTCGATCTCTTCGGTGCGCATCAGACACGCTTTCCGAGTCTTGTCCATCGAGACATCAACTCCAAATCACATCCACTTCCAGATCATCACATTCCAAAAGTCTCATTCATCTCTTTCAAAATGCACAAATCAATACTCTCCCTCCCCCTCCTGGCCCTCGGCGCCTCAGCCCACGTCGCCGCCTGGACCAAAGGCATGTACTGCCTCAACGGCAACCAATCCACCAGCACGCCCGTCGTCAACACCAACACGGCCGTGAACCCGCTCTACAACCTCCCCAAGTCCAAGTGGTGGTTCCAAGCCGACCGCTCCTGCGACAAGTTCCCGCCCGCCGCCGGCGACTTCCTCTCCCTGCCCGCCAACGGCCAGTTCACCGTCGAGCTCGCGCACAACAAGGGCCAGACGACGCTGTCCCACCCGGACGGGTCCGGCGTCTCCGAGTGGCCGGACGGACTGCAGCATCCGGAGGACTGGCATCCGGATGCGGGCCAGAAGTGTCTGAGCGATGGGGCGATGCATACGGTGAACGAGACGACGGCGGCGGGGAGTGCGTTTGCGATTAGCTGTCAGAGTGATTTGAGTAAGGTCACGATGGAGAATTTGGTTGTTTTCACCACTCTGCAGCAGTGACTTTTCCTTAGCTTACATCTTTCCTTCCTTATCTTGGGCTCGTGAGCTTTGCTGACTTGTATGTATAGTACCCCTTGGAAGCGTCTTGCGACGTACAATGTCCCCGACCTTCCGGCTTGCCCGGCCGGAGGCTGCACTTGTGCTTGGCTCTGGGTCCCGAACGGATGCGGCGAGCCGAACATGTACATGGCCGGGTACAAGTGCAATGTCACGGGAGCTACTTCGACCAAGACGCTCGGAACTGCGAAGGCGCCGACCTACTGTGCTGGGAATCCCGGAGCTTGCGTATCGGGACCGAAGCAGATGATTGCTTGGAATCAGGCTGACGGAAACAATGTCCAGGTGCCGGGTGGGCAGTCGCCGGGCTACAACTTGAAAAACGGGTTCAAGGATGGCGCTCAGACCGATATCTTTGCTTGATCTGGCATTAAGAGGTAGTTGAAAACAAAACTGCGACAGTTTTTTGCTTCATTCAAAACTCGAAACAGCTTTTTATCATACAGGTTCGTCTTTTCGTACACATGTTGCTGGAAAGAAAAATAGTGCATCGCGCCTAAATCAGAACGGCTGCCAAAACAAATGCGACGCAGATAGCCAACGAGCCTACAGAAGGCAGGTATCTTGCACCGACATTCGTCCCTCCGCTTCCGCCAGAGCCACCTGATGAGCCTAATGAGTTACCACTCGAACCGTTCGTAGCCTTCGAAACCATATAGATCTCGCCCGAGTTGTCCGAAGAAAAGAAGACACGACCCTGCCTGTCGATCGCCATGGCCACAGGGCGGAAACAGTCGTCGGGACACTTCGAGTTGTCCATGTTCTTGAGAACATCCGTCGCAGCCTTCGTGCTGTTCGCCGCCTCGACCGGGTCACCGTTGTCCTTGAACGCGACCGTAGACAACTTGTACCCCGACGGCTGATCGCGGTTCCAGGATCCGTGAAACGCAACCCACGCCTCGCGCCCAGAGTCGTTGAACTTGACGTCGAGCGGCGCCATGTGAGCCTGGAAGACCAGCCGCGGAGGCGCCTGCGCCGCGCAGTACTCGTCCGTCCGGTTCTCGTTGTTGCTGTCCGCGCTCGCGTCGACCGCGAACTGGCTTCCGACCGAGAGGTTTCCGTTGTTCGGCAGCGGCGAGACGCTCCACGCGGCAAAGCACCACGGATACCCAAAGTTCATCCCCTGGTTCGGGCCCCGCGTCCCGTTCAGGTAGCCCAGGAAATTCAGCTTCTCGCCAGGGTTGTCCTCGTGAATGTCGATGCTGGACCTGTTGAGCTGGTCGGCCGAGTTCTCCACGCCCCAGATCCCGCCGTCGATGGGGCTTTCGGCGATGCCGACTTCGTTGCGGAGGCCCCAGCCGAGGAGGTCGCCGTTGTTGTTGTAGTTGTAGGCGGTGCCGTTCGTGGCGTTTAGGTTGAAGGCTTTGACGGTCGAGTGGCCGGAGGAGAGCATCGTGGCTTCAAAGTCGATGTTGGAGGTGCTGCCGCGGCTGATGAGGAGCATGCCGGGGACTTTGCGGGAGAGGAGGAGGGTTCGGGTGGTGTGGTCCTGGGTTGTCATGTTGGTGACGAGCGTCTTTTGATTCGAGACGGATCGGTTCATGCTGCTGTAGGCGAAGGAGTAGGCTGCTTCGGTGGACGAGACATAGAGTGTGTTCCCATCAGATGATATCTCAATGCCATGGTTGAGCTGATTTGATGGTTAGTTCAGAAATGTACTATCAGACTACATCTGTGGGACTGACCATCATGTTGCTCGTGAGGTTTCGTGATTCCGCTACAGACATGCATCCGTTCTCTTCCTTCAGGGCATGTGCAGATACAAGTCCTGCACCACCCTGAACCACCAAGAGGTTTCCGGCACTGTCAAAGGCGATGCCACGAGGCCTCGCCAGACCAGTAGCCACGACCTGCATCTGATAGCCGGACGCCAATGACGGCTGTATACTTCCAGAAGGTTTGGGCCCACATGACTGGGCCACGGTCAGAGCCGACAAGGCCACTGAGGCCAAAATGTGTCTTACAACCATGCTGAACAGTTGCTTTGCTAAGGAAAGAGAAAGAGAAAGCACAGGAAAAGACTTGCATTAATGTTGTACAAGGGTCCGGAAGCCTCTCACATATGTCCCGGCGAGGTGATGCCCGAGGTGCCGAACATCCATACATCGCCAGCCGCCACGAGCGGCATGGTCTATGTGGAGCAAGGCTAAAAGGTGATCTACGGTTTGTGCTTCGAGATGCAAGGGAATCTTCAAAGACAAGGGAAGATGACCCCGCCTCCGCTTGCAGCTTGCCCGAAGCCAAGAGATGAAGTCGTCATGGGCTTGAACTCACTGCGCCGCTTTCAGCAACGCACCTCTGACGCTGCTGAGACTGCAAGTTTTACAGCTGCCATTTTCGCAAAGCACGATTCGCAAAGCACGAGCCTCTCGCTTGATCTGATGCTCGAGAAATTCGCACATGGATTCTCATGGATCGGCCATTGGTTTTGCGTGGATGACACTGCCGCACTGTTCGCATCCTGTCCTTTGTATTGTGGAAAGTCTACTTTGCTACATTCAGCAAGGATATGGCCTTTTCATTGCAAGTGCTGAGACATAGATCGTGCCAGCTTCCTTGAGCAAGCTCGCTTGTTCGCTCATGCTTCGACTCGGCAGAATTGAAGTGAAGTGAACTTGATTATTTCAGTGACGTCATGGAGCACGAGCACGCAGACATGCACGTTCGAGCCGACATGAACTTTGCGAGATTCCTCTCGTGACACACCTCAAACCCAGTGGACAGTGCAGAAGACTTGCTAAATGAGCTTGGTACGAAATCTGGCCAAAGCTCCCTTGGTTGAGACCTGCGATAAGCTGATTTACTCCTGTACTTGTCCGGTAAGAAGATGCAGATTTGGCACAAGGTTTGACTTTCGTCTTGTAAGAGGTAGGCTATCTTTCCTTGACCACTGATCGATCGGCATCTTTTCCAGGACCTGTGGGACAGAAACTTGGTAAATTTCGTATCTGCTTATGAGGCCCTTGTGATTGTAACAACAGAGATCTATTTAAAAAAAAGACAGACCCACGAAGATGGTCCTATCTGGAATGACAGCCGCTCCGAAGCCGTTTCTCCGAAAGAGATATTTCATTTCATTGCCACAATCTCTTTCGTACTATGAGCTGAGAGTGTTGTATGATGTTCACATCTTCAGCTGAAGCCAGTGTGCCATGTTTTCCGCTCTGTACGGCTGCGTTCTTGGCGTGGCCTATTTGATGGCCGCTCCCGCCAGGTGCTGAGCTTCAGCTCATCTGGAGACTGTGCAAGCTCTGTCATGAGTTCTGAACGCAACAATAGTCCGAAGATTCTAGCTCTACCTTTCAACTGCAATTCTTTGGGTCGTGACGGGCATGCTCGCAGTCATGACCACGTCTCGGCTCCCCTCGCAGGGCTCCCATCGACCGGTGCCACTAACAGCAACACAGCCATTTATTCATCCTTGGTTCATCATCAACATCGTCGGTCTCCTGTTATTCAAAGTTCCGTTCTGGTGCATATATTTTCTGCCTACGAGACTGCGTCCGAATCCGAAATGGACACTCAAACAAGCTGTCATGACACGGTTGGTAAAGTTCCATTTCGGATTCAGCACCAGTCTCCGACCAAACTGGGACATTGCTCCAGCTCCTAATAAGTGGAGCGGTCCAAAGGAGGCGTTTGAGGTCGTGCAACCAGTACCAGACAAATTACTTCAAGGTATTGCCTCGCCAGAGCAGACATCGGTCCGTGCTGCTCAGCGGCCTGGGAGCTGGTACCCTTCTTTATACAACAGCAGTACCGATAAGGGCAAGAAAGTGCTCCTCTATTTCTGTGGTGGTGGTGAGTGCAGATTGCAATTGTTCCACTCCCGTCACGCCTGAAGCCATTGCTGATATTGCTGCTTCGCAAAGCATACGTTATCCGCGGTCACACGCCCGACATGTACAAGCAAACCTTTGACAAGCTCCTCCCGGCCGTCAACGGCAAAGTCTTCGGGGTTGGCTATCGATTCGCATCGAACAAGGGTTCGCATTTCCCAACACAACTGATAGACGCAATTTCGGCATATAAGCACCTCTTAGATAAAGGCATCGAGCCGTCGCGGATCATCCTCATCGGTGACTCCGCCGGTGGTCATCTTCATCTAGCACTCTTGCGCTACCTCGTTGAGAATCCCGGCCTGCTCACGCTGCCGGCGGCTGTCATCATGGCTAGCCCGTGGGTCGACATGACAGCCGACTTCAATTATCACGGACGTCCAGCATCGCCCAAATTTCAACATGACACTCTGGACAGGGATCTCGTCGACTGGGGTGTCAATGCAGTAATTCCGGGAGATATGCAAGCAGATGATCCCTATCTGTCTCCTCGGTTCCATCCATTCCGGGTCTCGATACCAATTTGGGTTGAGAGCGACTCTGCCGAGGTCACCTTTGATTCCATTGCTGGATTCGCGGAGGCAATGTCGAATGTACGAGGGAATCAGGTCAGATTCATCATCACTGAGGATGGTGTCCATGATCTGTTTATCCTGGGCGATGTATTGGGGTTTGGAGACACTGTGACGAGATCAGTTGAAGACGTCAGTGCTTTCTTGAAATCCTGTGAGGTTATCTGAGTGTTTCGGCGGACGCTATAGTTTGTTCGAAGGGTAAAATACGTGTGTTATGCGACAATCATTGGAGCAACATTATGGACCGTAGATCCAATGAAAGAGGCTGATCACAGCAATTCCTTGGTCGACTGAGCGATGAATACGTATTTTGGCTGTACGTGGGCCTGAGTTTGTAGCGTAACACGCATCTTGGATAGCAAGCAACGATAGCAGCTCGTGAGGAAAGATCAAGACCATGACGGACGACAAAGAGCACATAAAAAATGGTCACGTGCACTGGCGGCCGTGGCTTGATTGCGTCGCAGCCGCGGGCGCCCAGCGGAGGCGTCTTCCGTTGCAGCTCCGTCATCGATGAAGCAGAGAGCTGTAATGATCACGACTTGCCCAGAACCAAGGCAGAATGCCATTGATGCCTGCTTCTGGGTTTTCCCCTCACTCTTGTGATTTGCCATATCGTCGAGCCGCTGCTTGTCGTGTTTATACTTGATCAAGCACTTGAATTCGATTCGACTAGCCCGTCGAACTGCTACCACACCATACTCACTTAGCTGCCGCACTTATCACGGGAGCGAAACAGCATGTCGTTCCTCTCCTCCTGCTGTGGGCGTAAGCGTATACGTCTTGAGGACGAAGAGGCTCTCATCCCCAAATATGGAGATGACACAGCTTTGCAGCGTCGTCTGCATCAGAAAATGCATACCTACCAGATGCTACGAGCCATAAGTCAAGGCTTCATGCCTTCAACTGAGCAAGTCACCATCAACTTGCGAACACTCCTCGCTTCAGACGTCCTGAACCCAGACAATCCGGAGCTCAGCGACTCAGGGCGAAGGTTGCTCCAGCTGAGCAAGCAATGGCTTCATGAATTCATCGAATTGCTACGCAACAAGAATAACAAAGATCAGATCCAAGACTTCATATGGTTCTTGACAAAGTCCAGGATTTCGCTTGATACTGAAAACGTGGTGTCGAGGGCACAGAAGAGTAGGGTCAAGGCGGATACAATGGTAGCATATGAGAGTTTAAGGACGGTCGGTGCGCTTCTATTCACGAATTCCGACTTCAGGCTGTTCATAGGCGACCTGGGTGTTGTCGGCCGGCAGGTATTTGCAGACACAGCATTCTCTCTCTCGAACGTCGCGGAGGACGTTGGTAAGAAGGTCGAGCCTTCGGCGAGCGAGAATCAGGCCCTCACAGGCCCTGGCAAGGATCAAGGACCAGCGCCAACTGCATCTGATCTGGCCGCTGAGGCTGAGGATGTCGGAAAGGCGGTGACCAACGGACTCGCGAAGACTGGCCAAGACGCTCTCGAAAGCACCAAAGAACATATGTCTGGGGACACCAAGGAGACCCTCTTCAACAGGCTCAAGCAAGCTGTGTTGAAGTTGCGGAAGCGTCCGGACTACAACGAGTCGGTGTCAACTATTGGCTTGCTCATACAGCGCTATGCCAAGATATATTCTCGTGCTATCGACGATACCATCGACGCAGCTCAGGTGGATATTGACACCAATGATGAGCTGGATCGTGCCGTGAAGAACTTCTTTTCTCTGATGAAGTCGTTTGGCGAGCCGAAGGCGTGGGATCGATTGCAAAAGCATTTCGAACAAGTCATGAGCCATGGTAACAAGGATCCTGAGTTCGAAGCAATGATGGGCGACGTTGGCGGTGCTGTTGAGAAGATGCTAACCGATCCTGCGTTTTTCGACTATGCTGACGAAAAGGTAGAGGAGCTCAAGGAGAAATCAAAGCAAGTTGGCGGCCCACAGGGCAGCACCCTCCGCCAAGATGTGGACGACTTGATTCAGCAGGCTCAACGTACATCCAGGAGTGTGGTGAACGATGAAAATGTGAAAAAGTTGATTACTCTTTCTACCCGCATCTATAGCATCCTCTCTCCTCTACATGCAGCTACCAACAAAGACTTGATCGACGACTCGCTCCACGTTTTTGTCCCTCTACTAATTCAGGCCATCCAATACGTCCCTATCCCTCGTCTTGAGGTCGCTACGCCAGATGTTGACTTGTTGCTGGAAAACGTCATCCTCGAGCCCGGCCGCACAGTCAACCATTCTTCGTTTTTGCCATACCGTCTCCGCATTGAGACTCAAAATAATGTTGAAGTCAGAAAGGCACGCTTCAGAACGCATGCATCCCTCACCTCACTTGCTACCATCAAGCTGGATGGTCTCACTCTCAGGGCTGACGAGCTTGGCTTCTGGATGCGCGCCCACAGCGGACTGGCTCGGCTCACCGATGAGGGCATTGCGGACTTCCACCTGGACGAACGTGGTCTTGACATCCACGTCGATGTGGAGATAGGCCGCGAGCGTCTGGAGCACGTTCTGACGTTGCGTGACGTTCGGGTCAAGATTCATCACCTGAGCTATAATCTTCGCAAATCGAAGTTTGCTTGGCTCGCATGGCTTTTAAAGCCACTCTTGCGTCCTATCCTCCGAAAGGTCATGGAGAAGCAACTGAGCAACGCCATTTCAGACCTGTTGCACGCTGCCAACCGCGAGCTGTTGTACGCACGGGAGCGACTACGGGCTACACGTATCAGTGATCCGCAGGACCTCAAAACTTTCATTAAAGCGATCATTACAAGGCTCACTCCTGAAGATGATCCAGATTTGTACACTGCAGTCGGCGTCAAGCCTAGTGGCAACGCAATCTTCAAGGGAAGGTACGCACCGGGCAGCGTTGTCAAGCTATGGAACGAGCAGGCAAGACAAGCAGAGGAGCGTATCGAGGACTTCCAAGTCGAAGGGTGGCGCAATGAAATCTTTGACGTCCACACGAGAAATTTGGCTTGACTTGTGGAGATGGGGACAATCCTGTGCAGGTGAATGCGGTCTTCGGTTAACAACATCTCTGAGCGATGATGAGAGCATTCTTGGGGGTCATGGCCTACAAAATGCTGCTGTTTCTCGCGGTTCAATTGGAAGATCAGATCGGAAAGGCTTGATGATATAGATAATGTACATTTCTCATAATCAAGCGTTTCTCGTGTAGTGCTTTTTGCAACCTCCAAGATGCTCTCGTTTAATCGTAGAATCTATCTTCTTCAACCTTTTCTCTCACACGCGACTGTACTGAGGTGGGCCCTCGATCGGCGACTGGGGCTGATAGGGATCCGTTTCAAAGGCATCCTCCCGCCCATGATACGCCATGCCCTCGTTGTGCGCCACGCCCACCGTGGGATGCGTCTCCGTCGGTTTAGCAACCATCGTGATCATGCCCTCCCTGCTGCCCAAGCCTTCCCTCGCCAGTTCGAAATCCTTCTGGGCACTCATTGCATATGCCCTCTTGCCGCCCGCCTTTCCCGTGAATACCGCAAACATGCCCTCGAGGACTTCCAAAGGATTCAGCGCCTTCGCCGCTGCCAACCAAGGGGACATGACGGGCTCGTCGGACAGTGCGTCGGCGCCGCCGGCCCGATACGGCTTGTAGGTGTAGTATTTGTGGAAGGCGACCGCGAAGAGCATCATCTCGATGATGATCAGCGCCGAGGGCAACCCGATGGAGATGTCATTGTAGCTCAGCGTATCCGACGGCGAAGCCTGGCCCGCCACGATGCTGAAGATGAAGGTCTGGAGAAAGTTGAGGCCGATGATGGTCTTGAAGGCGAAGAGCTGCGACCAGAGTCTCCGATCCGGCAGTTCGGAGCGCAGGCGCGCGCATACGGCGATGATGGCGAACACGGCGACGGACGTCGAGATGCCGTGGATGACGGTGATCCAAATGTGCGCGAAACGGGGCTTGTTGCTGTTGATGCAGAAGACTTCCGCCGCCTCGGTTGCGTCCTGCAGGATCGCCAGTAGCGTCAGGGCGGGAATCATCTGGAAGATGGCGATGCGGGTACGCTTGTAGAACCCGGCCGAGGACGCCCCGATAACCTCCTTCTTGCGGTTCCAGAGCGGGAGATTGTTGAAGTAGGAGAGCTGAGTGTCCGGGTTGGCGTGCACGTACGTGATGACCAGGAGGAAGAAGGTGCAGATGCAGAAGGCTTCCCAGACCTCGATCCAGGGTTGTAGGTAAATGGCACCCTGGCCGAGACAGAGACCTGCGTAGGTGACGCCGGCGAAGACGGGTATGATGGTGATGATTCGCATGATTTTGATCTGCTCGCGCGGGTTGCGGATGTTGAAGGCATGTTGGAGGAAGAGGACTAGGGAGACGACGATTGCCACGATGCCGCACGCTCCGGCGAGGATTTGGAGGAACTGGTGGAGTGTGTATGGACCGACCACGATGGCAGCATCTGCGATGGAGAGTTAGCATTGGACCCTAGCCAAGGTCGATGAGGTGGACATACCATCTAGTGGACTCGGAAGGGCAGGACAGGTCGAGGACGCTGTGGACGAGGGGTCGTTGTTCGAGTCGTCTGAATGCCCGCTCATATCGGACGAAGGCCGAAAACTTGCTGCTCGAGGTGCTCTGAATATGACTTATGAATGCGGCGACCTCGCAAGTCGATTTGTCAAATGCTCGCCAAACAAAGCTCTGAAGGTTAAAATATAGGGCGGCGAGAACCCCGGAAAGGCAGATAACAGCACAGTGAGGTTTCGCGAAGGAGTCTGATGTCGCAAAGCACAATAGAGATTGAATGGAGTCGAGAAGATTGACGCAGGCAATTGGCAAGTGATATAAGGCAGGCCATCTGTCGCACAGCCCAGCGACCCAAGTGAAGAAAGCTTCAGCTCACGGCTCAAACAAGCTACGCTTGCGACTGGGCCTTACATCCATGCCGCGATAATAACAATAATGCAAAATAGCGATTGAACGGCAGGGCCAGTGTCACATCCAAACATTCAATGGAGAGTAAGCATCCCAGCTTTCGACGACCACCACCAATCAGCCACTCAACGGCCTGCTCCGCTCTGCTGGGACGGTCTGAGTAGCGCAAGGATGATAATCCAAGGCAGCCACGTTGATTCAGCTCGACAGCTGGCAATATCCGACAGTCGACGTCTGAGAGGCTTGGAGGCTCAGACCCAACAGCGTGACATGATCGACCGTGCGTTCAAGCGCGCCGCAGGCTTCGCCCCTTGTTTGAGGGAATTAAGCTCCGTCGACAACGATGGCTGCGACGTCAAGCAAGCGACCGGAATACGCCAGTGAATAATGTTTGCGGCTGAGGAAGATTACTGCTGACTGTCGTTCTTGTTCCAAACATGGCAAGCCTGCGAATGTCGGCCGGGGTTTCAGGCGCCGAGAAAGGAGCGTCGGATTCCTGTTCGCAAGGGCTTCTGGAAATGGTAATCGCATGCTGAGTGAGGGCTTTCATGCACAGCCGCTATAGTTACGCATCCCTTCAGACTAGATGTAGCTCAGGCTTTGTCTTTCGGGCGTGAATATTTTCAATCGTGTGCAATCTCTTGTTGTGGTTCTATCATGGCAAGGCATACTCGATTTCCGGGTGTTCTTGACGTCCCGATTTCTCGGCTGAACCTGGCCAGTAGCGTCGCACGTAGCAATCGTCTCACACAAACTTGACGGCTTTCAAGGAAGCGACCCGATGTGCTAGATAACAGAGGGATCTATGTCAACCTATGAGTGCAAATCTCAAAACGGCTCTCGACGCCTTCGACGGTGGTCCTATGTCATCGTTTCTAATTGAACTCAAAATGGTTTAGTCCGTTCAGTCATGAGTTTCGTCTACCAGATTCGTTTGCTACCACCGAGTTTGTATCTCTCCACCCCGTCATATCCTGAGCTCTTACCGCTGACATTCCCATCCCTCTTCGTGGCCCCGGCTCCGCCGCCCATCTCCTTTTCTCGCGTCTCACGATCCCGGTCCCTCAACTTCTTCAGCCGTTCTGGATCGTCGGCGTATATCCATCTCCTCTTGTCTTCATCAACCTCAGTCGTTCCCCAGCCTCCCATTCGTCTTCCCTCCTGATAAGAGCTTTGCTGCTCTCGCTCTTTCATACCAATGTATCTGCCGCGGGCGTAGCTGAGAAGTGCCATGCCGAGAACGATCTTGAAAGCGAGAAGCACAAGGTAGACCAGGGCGACGATTAACGCTGTCCAGCCCCATGTGATGAGCATGCCTGTACTTGGCACCGGAATCGACAATATGAACGACGCAACGCTGCTTGGTAGGTATTGAATTGCATATTCCGAAGGAAGAAGCCAGGAAGACGTTGTGGCGATGCTACCATTCGTAATGTTCGTGTCACCAACGACTTTCAAAAATAGTGAGTCAATGTGATGCAACGCAGCCGCTGTGGTCGGGCTAATTCCAGCTGTGGACGGAAAGCTAGTTGTCACGCCCGAAGCGAGCGGAGCTGCGAGGACATGTTCCTGGAACATGGTATATGTCTGCACCGCGGCACGGATGGCGAGACAGGTGAGTGGTATGACGGGCAAGCCAATTCGCTTCGTGAGTTGAGGGTCTCCAAACGCATTACCGTAGTAGTCCTTGGCCAGCACATCCACAAACCGGCCATACAGGTTGGGTTTCACGTTATTGAACTTGTTAATGTATGCGTGCTTTATCCAGTCGACGATGGTCTCCGTGCCCAGAACAAGAATGAAGGGGTTGAGTATTTGAGAAAACGACAGAGACGGAAACAAGGTGAAGCTGAAGGGGAGAAGGCTCGGAGTCGTTGGTGGTGGAGTAGCTGGTATAGCGGTGGTGTTAGCAGCGGCACTGGTCTCGATGATGTTCCGACTGGCAATAATGACAAGCATTAGCCACAGTTGAAATCGTTCTACAACATCAGCGCAAGTCATCTGAAACAAGTTCTCCTTTTCGATCCGCTTGAACACGGTCGATTTGATTTCGACGAACTGGTTTGACATGAGCAGCGTTAGTAAGGCATTTGAGTACGAGTTAACGGCGACGTTGAGGGTGATGACTTGATAATACAACGCCGTGGCGTGGACCAGGACATAAATCAAGGCAATCGGAAACAGACTGAGTGGTCTGAGGATCTTGCTTCGGCCGTTGGCGTGTCTTGACAAGGACTCGGGAGAGAATAGACACTCCAGAATGTCCTGTCCAATGGCGGATAACAAACGATCAAAGACCTACTAGTAATTAGCATCTAGTGCAAACTAGTGGACGGCAAAGCACTTACTTCAAGAACATTGTATATCACATACAGCTTGATAGCTGCCTGACCTCTGATGCTGTGATACATCATGCTCGCATCAAAACGCATCAGAATCACGGTACTGGCCACAATCAAGCATCCGGTGAGAATGTCTGCCTTCTCGGCCGATGCCAGACTCGATGCAATTGATCGGGACTTTCGATGCCTTTTACCGCGTCCCAGCCTCGGCAGAGGAGGAGGAGATTTGGCACCAGCGTCGGGGAAGGGAAACTGAGTTGCTGCTTTGCGTGGATGTCCTGGGTCGGGGGTGGGAGTTGGAGGCTCAGAGTGAATTTGCCCTCCGACTTGCCTCTGCCAGACTCGACTGAGGCCATGTGGAACGAACTCTATCAGAAAGCTGATTTCAGCCCACAAGTTCTTAGTCAGTGAGCGGAAGAGCTTCATCAGCGCCAGGGCGAAACGGAGAGGAAGAATCGTGAAATTATAGAGCCACGCATCGACACAAGCGATGGTTCCAAACCAGAGCACCCGCTCAAGCTGAGGAGCCAGAATCAGAAAGTTCATCAATCTCTCAGCTTTTGCAGAGGTCGATTCGAAAGGAAACTCCATTGTAGACGGACGGTAAGCATATAGCGGCGGAGGTCGGCCTGATGAAAGCTCCAGCTGCAGGAATGTGGGCATCGACAAGGGGGGCATTGGCATGCCTTCAGGCATAGGTGGTGGTGGCTGCACATCGTGTCGTGTAGATACCTTCGACGCTCCTACAACACGATCCATCTTCGAGGAAGATGGTGGGCCGTCCTTGCTGGACCGTAGCTGAACGGAATCTTTCAGCGGCGCCACGGAGCTCGTGGTGGCCTTCGACGAAGACCCTTTTCGACGAAACATAGGAGCGGAGTATGTACGCGAGGACGCCGATGGCCTCCGTGTCTCTGACATTGTTCTCTCTTTCGAGTTCACGGCCTCAGGCGCAGGACGTGGTTCGAGGCCGGTGTCGAAGGCCAGTGCCGAGCTGGTTGGTCTTTCCCTTTGCGAGTTGCTTGCTCCATCATGTCTTCCACCCAAGCCATTGAGGACTGGAAGTTCCCCAACAGCCTCTACAGGAGACAGAACCGGCGAGCCGTTAGCATCCGACGGGGGCGGCGAAGGAATGTGTCCTGGCCCAGAGCGAATGGCTTGGAACGATTGCAAATGCTCATCGATAGACACGCCTCCGTCAGTGTAGAGATCCAAGGTATTGCTTCTCGGCGGTGTTTGTCTTCTACTACTCCTTCCTAGCTCTTGTGTACTGGGTCCGATTCCATTCTGACGCTGGCTCGATCTTGCTCTTCTTGTCTCGACTAGAGCATCAGGGACTGGGGAGTGAAGGTGATGTTGGTCCCTCGTAGCTGTTTCATCATCTCCCGTCTGGTCATGCGTACTCCTTAGCAGAGTTGTAGGAACCGATCGCTGAAATTGCACCGGCGCGACTGGTGTTTCCGGACTTGAAAGCGGCCACTCTGGCGAGAGGGCCCGCAAGGCTTCATGACCTATTCTGTCCCCGTTGACGACCATAGGCTTGGCCACAGCTTCTTCTTCATACCTGCCATCGATGCCTGTCATGTTTGAAAAGAGAAAAGCATTTCTGTAGCAACAGGCATTGTTCCTGAGACCGCCGTTTACCGTTGGTTGCTGAGGCAAGGGCCGGCCGGAGTCGAACCCGCGTCCAGAAGAAACATTCACTGATTGTCTCAAACTCAGAGTCCGGCCCTTCAATCCGGACATCTGTTGCTTGCTTTGAGTTACTGCTACAAGCCGCGCGTCAATAACTGGGCTTGCTTAATGGCATGTAATCGTTTCTTGAACCACTTCGGGCAGTTCAACTGGTAGATTACGGGCTCGTCACTATTGAAAACATATATATCTCGTGTTGATACGTCTTAAGGCTATGTCCTCGACTACCGCTTGCCTATCTCCGCCCATTCTGACCGTGTCCGGTTGACTTCAGGCTTGCATTGAGTAAACGTTGCCGAAGATTTTGATCGCTTGCAGCATTCCACCCTCCACAACGCCTTTCTATGGATGCGCCGTAGCGCTGTTGCCCTCGTGTCGTGTAAACCACCGTTATATCAACGCCGTAGTTGCGCCAAGTTTCATTCCGGTACTCCATTTGCAATGACAGCCGTGACTTTCGTCAAGCCAATGCACAAACATGCAACAGGCATTATCAAACCACTGTCCAGCATGCGGCAAATTGTAGAAGTACATGCTAAAATCGTGCCTCAAGCTATCACGACCCTGCAGCATTACCCACACCTTACGTGCTCTTTTCGATATTACCACTTTCTCCGATGTTCTGCAGTGCACTTTTGTCGTAAACTGCGTCAGAAGTCAAGTTGGCCAGGCGTTCTTGCTCCTTTGATGTCTCATCTTCAGCAGCACTCGTTCCTTCCGGAAATGGTTTCGGAATCTCGGTCTCGGTCCGGACAGGTGCCCGAGGATTGGGCTCGGTGTTCACCGCATCGGCCCCAGGCTGATAGTCTTTGAACCATCCACCCTTCTCCCATTCGCCCTTTTTGTATAGGCAGCCCAGTCGGACATCTCGATTCGAGATGCCGTTCAAAAGAGTATCAAGCCTCTTGAAGTCGATCGGTTTCAATATCCATCCATCAAATCCGGTGTCAATATAGTTGTCCTTTTCGCGCTCGACAAGAGATGCCGAGACAGCGAAGATCGGAATGCGTCCTATCAAGGCTGCCGATTTCGACAGATTCTGACCAGGATTGGCCTTTTCCTGTGATCGGATCATCTTCGTCGACGTCAGACCGTCAACTATCGGCATCTAGAAAGCGTTAGCGCGTACAGTACTGCGTCTAAATATCATACATACCTGAATATCCATGAGGACAGCATCAAACCCCTGCGTGTCCTCGGCATGCGCTGTCGCACAAGCTTCGCCATTCACAGTAAGAGTGACCTTGTACCCAATCTTCTCCAGGCGCTTCGATATGATTTTGCTATTGATTGGATCATCTTCGGCAACCAATATGCGCAGCTTCCCACCGGGCGCCGCTTGTGGGCTAGTAGTGCTCGGGTCTTGTCTTTTGTCGGCGCTTGAATCAAAGGAAACTCGAAACTTGGCCTTCACTTGAGGGCTTTGAGGTTGTGGTGATAAATCTGCCTCGTCCGGGACGCGAACAGGTCTAATTGGAGTGCCTTGATCTGTCACCACGTATTGGCCTGGAATATCGATCTGCCTCGGGGCAATGACTGCGCTATCACTTGACTGTCGTTGCATGCTCGGAGCCGCATTGGCTTCCGTCTGGGATCGGGATAAGCTTGGCCGACTACCTTTGATGATGGAACCAGATGTGGACTGTCGACCTTCAGTGCTACCGGGCCGAGAGATAGTTTTCCGTGATCCCGACCTGGCCACCATATGCGGTTCTTGGATGGCGTCGATCAACCGATCCACGTCACTTTTCCCGCTCGACCCGCTCTTCATGCTCTTCATGCTATTCAGACTGTTGAGACTATTGAGGCTCTCGTGGCTGTTTCGGCGGGAAACCTCGTTTTCTGCGCCTTCGTTGATTGATGGTCGTAAGCTCCTGGAGATCAGAGTCATCTCACCGTCATTGCCAGTCGGAGGAGTCAGGGGCTGTCCGCTCTCGATCGACTTCTGGCCATCGTCACTAGGGATGTCAAAACCAATCTGGATCACAAAGCGTGAGCCTTTGCCCTCCTCCGATTTGACTCTCAGCTGGCCATTCATATTTCGCACGATGCGGCTGACAACTGCGAGACCTAGACCAAGAACACGGCGTTCCTTTTGCTGATCCGATCTCTTTTCCAGGTCTGTTGACGAGCCTTCCGACCGCTCATCTTCGGTTTGAACTTGTTCGAGCTCGGTGAACAGAGTATCCAGCTTGTCTGGTGCCATTCCGGTGCCGGAATCCGAGATGACGAACTCCAACTCGACATGATCGCCTGTCGCATCAACAATGTACGTGTCCACGCTGATGGCACCTGAGTTCGTGTGCTGAATTGCATTTGCGACGACATTGAATATCGCCTGGCGGACGCGCCGTTGATCCCCGACGAGTTTGCGGGGCACATGCGGGTTGTCGTTGACTTTGTAGTCGATCTTCTTGCGCTCAGCGTCGGCCCTGAAAGACGACGTCGCCTCGTCGATTGTCGTGTAGAAGTCGAACACCGCATCTCGCACAACCAGGTCCTTCCCCTCCTCGGTTTTGGTGAGATCCAGGAGATCGTTGATGACATAGATCAGTGACTTCGAAGCAGAATGCGATCTCGACAGATTGTCCCGAGTTTCCTGGTCCAAACTGCCTTCCATCGCTATCTCAAGGTAGTTGATGATTGCATTGAGAGGTGTTCGCACTTCGTGTGCGCTGTTTGCCAACAACAACTTCGTAAGCTGACTATTCTGCAAGGCTGCTTCTTTCTGTCGCCAGACTTCGATGAACTTGCCGTAGATGAGACATAGTACGGCGGCTGTCTCGACTTGCTCTTCTGACCATTCGCGGCACTTTCCAACTACTGTTTCTGTCCAGGTCTTGAAACTGGTGCGTGGTTCGAGATACCCCTCGGTTCCTTCCCGTACGTACTTCGAATAAGGATTGCCTGCCCACTTCACTTCCCTCAATTGGCCCCGTCTGAAGAAGACAATGAAGTCGTTTCCGCCGACCGACAGGGGAACGAGTAGTAGTCCGGCAATAATTTGAAAGCCAGGGGGATAGCGCAGATCGGGAAAGTCCGTTCGTATATCCTGAGATGTTGTGACCGACGTCATTCTGCGCAGTCGGAGGTATTCCAGCAAAGCAAGTGCTTCTTGAGTCGAGTCGAGATGGCCAAGAATCTTGGTTTCGTCGCCAATGGAGACCAAACCACAATCTGCGTCGAAAAGCTTGAGCAAGTCATCGGACGAGGCAATAATATAGCCGCTAGGATTCTTCTCGGTCGGCACGGTGTTTATAAGCTTGCGTGCTTGTAGTCGAGAAGCGTAGGATAATCGCTCGATGTTTCGAGATGCTGTTTCTCCAATAAGCCTGCACATTTTTCGAATCGGAAAAGAAACGCGCAGGCCCTTGTTCCCGTAAGCGTGACAACTAATCAAGCCCCACAGCTCATCGAAAGCGTTTATCGATATCGACATTGAAGCTCGAACCGCCATGTTTTTCAAGTATTTGATGTGAATGGGAGACATGGCGCGAAGGTAGCCATAAGTCATGTCCAGCGGTGTTTCCAGGTCTTCCATGGTCCTGCATACTAATCGCGAAGTCTCCTGATCTCGGTCGTATAACAATCGGACCCGGTTGATCTTGTATAGGTCCCGCGCCTGCTTTGGAATGTCCGAGGCCGGAAAGTTCAGCCCTTTGTACAGATCCTTGGTTGCGCGGGGATCGACAAGCTCGGTGACGACTCGGCCATTCCACTGGTGGTCGAATTGATAAACCATGACTCGGTGGAACCCTGTGAGTTCTTTGACAACTCCAACCAGGACTTTGAGAAAAACGTCCAAGTTGGGCGCACTTGCTAACTGCTCCTGTACCTGGGCCATTATATTGAAAACCTCCATCGCGGCCGTTTCACCTCGTCGTTTTCTAGCGCTGCGAAGTACTCTTAGCGGCCTGCTCATGTTTATGGTGCTTTCCGCTAGCTCCTCTGCGGTTGGGTTACTGTGGAGGCTATCCACAGGTGGCTCAGGAGATGGTCGCTCTTCCACAGGGACAAGAGGGTTGACATGGTCGTCTTCCAGCTCAAACTCGCAGATTATCAGGTGTGGTTGACGCTCATTAATGTGCATGCCGCACCAAAGCTTGGTCTGCTTTCGTGTGCTCGGGTGTCGTATAGACAAGGTGAAGACTTCGGGCCCGTTAGTAGCGGGATCAGCGTCCTCATCCTTGATGAAATCAATATGATCAAGTAAATTGTCTGCCTGGTCGTCGGTAAGGATGTCGGTGAAACTTTCCAGTGCAAATAGATCTTTCGGTGTGTATCCAATCAAGGCTTTCGAGTTCTCGCTGACGACGCGAACCAACAGCTTACCGTCAGGATCGTCCTGCAACGTGATGAGGAGTCCGAAGCTCTGTATAGCTCCTGGTATGTGGATGGGCTCATCTTCGCAGCGTTGTAAGGTCTCGCCACCTCGACCAGTGATAACAGCATGGCCTCCTTCAGTTATTATGTGCTTAAATCGTGCGGTGACGAGAGCGTCTCCATCCTCTATAGCCGAGCTCTTACCACTTTTGTTGCTTCTGACCGAAGGTGGCTGGCTTGCCTCGCGATTTGATGTGGCATCACTCCTAGTACTTGATGCATTGTCGGCGAGATCTCTTGTCATCTGATGCTGTATATGTGTGCCTTCAACAACCGAGTCCGATCTCCTCCTGTCTGGCCCCGGTATCCTGGGCGTAGCTTGAAAGCCATAGTCGCCTTGGTGTCTCGAACGACTCGGTGTTGCTGGTGGCGGAGTGGTGATTGAGCTTTCTGGAGAAGCAGTCAGCAGAGATCAATTCGTCTCATCGAATGTCTTACCTGATTGGGCTGCGTTGAAGAAGCCATCCGCATCAGACCGGACGGATCGCGTAGAAGGGGTTGGGTTGGGATCGACGGTGACGACCGAGCGAATGGGAAAAACCCGATCCTGGGCGTCGGGAGTCATCGGAGAATAGGGCGAAGGTGGCTGCACAGGGGACGACGAGGCAGCAGACAATGATTGTATACCGGAGGCAAATCGCTTCGTATCGAGAGGCTGCCAGAGACCAGAGCTATGTTCCCGCGCTAACGGAGCAGCGTTGTCGCGATTCTGCGTCCGCCCTTGTTCCTGCTGCTCCGGTTGCTGCGATGTTGAATCTGACATTGGCTCGCTGTCGGAGCGTTTGTGGCCAAGTGTTGGCGAGCGCGCGCGGCTTCCTTGTCGTCGAATGCCCTTGGGCCACTGCCACATGCTTCACAGCAGCGGGCAAGGTGTATAGTCTTGTCGCAGGGCAGCGGCGATTTGGGCGGATGGCCCTGCTCGCCCGCCGCGGGGGAACAGTGCGGATGGAGCGTGTGCAAGCCGGGAGGATGATCTCGATCGCGATCCAGCGGTCCGGGTCTGAGCGACGGTGGATGCGGGCGCCGGGCTGGAGGGCAGACTGTCGAAATGTCGTCGTCCTTGTCAGCTGTACGTTGAAGCGGGCACGTCGTACGGCTTCGCGCGTCCCTCTGCGAGAAGGGCGACAGCGACAGGGCTTTGGCTGAGGGTTCCGCAGACCTGACAATTAGGACAGGGCAGCAGTCGGTGGTGGCTGAAGGAATACAAGAAGCCCATTACCGACCGTACATACAGTGAATGGAATAGTCGATGATCGGTTGCAAGAGACAAGGATCGTCTGCCACAGTGGAGTAGATTGTGCGTATAGCGAACGTGGTATGAATCTTCCAGTCTTACGACGCCGATGGCGTCAAGGATGCACTCTAGGTTCAAGTGGACGCGCCGAGCAGGTGAAAGCAGCAAGCGAGACTGCTGTCACCGAGATGGAGAGGCAGGAAAGTAGGATATGCCTATCGGAGGTGCGACCGGCGGCGAGCTTCGAGAAAACCCAGCGGAAAGGCGCGGCGGACCTTGCTGCTCGAATTTAGCTGTCTAATCTCGAATTGTGCAAAGCCATCCTCACCGTCTCCTAGTCCGTGGTCTGGTCGATATACAGAGGCTAGTAGCTACCTTCGTCAGTACTTGCTGGCGTGATTTCCCCCCCCCCCGTCATGTTCGCTTTGCGTCTGGTCTTGAGCGGTCCAGGCGCATCTTTAATTTATACGCTAGCCTGCTGGCTGCTTCGGACTGGTCAAATAATACCTGATGCACTGACAGTGACGCCGCTTTTGCAATCATACCTGTGGTCCCGTTGATCCTGAGCATACTTATATGTGCCCGTGTGGTTGCCTTTGGAAACCATATGGCATCCCCTCTCGTGATCTCGTCTTTACCTGCTTTTTCCCGCCGATTCTACAGGAGCCAAAAGCTTCTTCTGCGGATCCTCGGCTATCAACCACCCTATCTGACCTGCAATGACGACCGTTATCCTATCTCAGGCTTGGTCCAAAGCTCGTCGTACTTGCCGGCTTTCCGTCTCCGACAAGCTCGACGGCGCTCTGTCCACGACATTCGCCAATATAAAAGGTTTCGTTAACGGAATAATTGGCTACTGGACCAATGTAGGTACCGACATGCAAGACAAGATCCACAGACCTTCAACGTTTCCTGTAGCCATTCTAAATATCGCGATGCTCATTCCAAGTAGTCGCTCAACCTTATTTGCCGCGTTGCTCATTAGCGCCAACGCCCCTCGATTTGTCCTGCAGAATGGCCCCCCACGACCGTACACCGGTGAAGTAGTGGTATGTGGTGCCTGAGCTCGAGACAAAGCATGAACCGTACTGCGCCCAGGCTGTGACCAGGTGAATCCTTCTGTTCGCATCGTGACCAGAGCATCGACCGTCGTCCCCATCCGGCGATCCAGCACACTCGATGCGACGAGGACCAAAAATGCGCATCGCACTGTGGGACAGTGCTGTAATCTGCGCATCTGCTGCTACTCCGGATCTGCTTCTCCCCCTTATCCTGATTGGTGCGATTTGGATCCAGATCTCTTGCGTGCAAGCGCATCTCAAGGGATCCCAGCTTTTTCGAGAAAGTCGTGTCACACAAGTCTGCTGCGTGTCTTAGCATAAAAGGACCATAAATTCGCTGTCGAGAAGTCATCATGCATAGTCTCAGCCACCGACGCGCTGGAGCTCTCGGCAGCTTAGTACGCACGCATATTCGGCACCTTTCCGCCGCTCTGGAAACTTACTCCTGTTGTCAAAGAACAGGTGCCTGACAACATATTGGGCGACGGTGGGCTGAACCTGAGTTCGTCACCTGATGACTGACATTGTCGGAACCTGGAATGGCATACGACTCGAAACCGGACCATTTACGTGGTTGTCAAGTACAACTACAGATTCAGCTTGCAATGGAAACCCATGACTGATGGTGAATCATTTGTTTCCTTCTTACCTGTCGTTTTTTTGGTAGGAGGTCGAGGACGAAGGATTGTACGACGGCTGCTGCCACGATCCGAGCCTCGAGCCGGTGTGATCAACGACGTCCTGAGCCAAACTCCTGATATTTGCGGATAGCCTGGTTTGTTTTGGTTCTGCGACCCTTGTGCGGACATTCTGTGCACATGATCTGCATCTGAATACGATTGACAGCCTGGGAACCATATGCTTACCGTTTGCTGATGAACGATTCTATATACGAGTACCAAGGGTAATAGGGACGAGCCATGACCCTTAGCACTTTGTGTTTTCGTTCTTCGCCAAAAAGAAAAACAAAAGGAAAAAAAAACACTCTTGAACCTATCGAGATGCTTTGTCAACACTTGCTCTTTGGGATTGAGAGGGCACAATTTGACCAACAAATCCAGGTCCTCCAGTCCTTTCTCAAACCTCCATTTCCGACACCCGTTTCCTGCAAAACCCGATGCTCACTCCCCTTCTCATCTAATCTCACACAGCCCAATCTCCTTGACATTTCCGGCGCCCGCATGAAACCCAAACCATCGCCGGTCCAATTCATCCTCACCCTCCGAACATTCAACTAGTGACCCGAATCCAACCGCACGCACCGCATGACCCCCTTGCACCTCCATGAACGGGACGATAATCTCATCGATCGTTGCCCTCCACGCAGCATTCATTCTCGGCATCATCGAATCCTGGGGCCGGCCAGGTTGCGACGCACAGCGCAACCTCCCGATCTCAACTGCATTGCAGCACAAGTCACCAACTTCGGAATGTCAAAGAAGTGCACCGCGGTGCAGGCGAGGACGACATCCACGCTCCCGGTGGGGGCTGGGTGTCTGTTTCGGCGCCAACGTTGACGAACTCGAACTTTTTTTTTTTTTTTTTTTTGGGTGCCCAGAAGCTTGGGTGCGGTGGCGATGGCTTGTGGAGCGGGCTCTGTGAGGATTACCGTGGAGCCATTTGGACGCCAGGTGTGCGATCAAGCCAACGCCGACGCCGACGTCGTTGAGGCCCCCGAACGCATAGGTGTCGCTAGAGGTTCGTGCAGAGCGCTCGCGGTGGTAGCTGGATGGGGTCTCAAAGAAAGACGGTGGTGATTTCTGACGGGACTTGTCGTAAGATTCCCAGAAGGTTTGGTCGAAATCGTAAATATCACCGTGGAAACTCATGATGATCGCAAAGAAATTACAAAACTACAATATCGTCAGATGAAAGGACCTGGGGATGATTTCGCGAGGTGTCGTGATGACTGAAGCTATTCACAAGCGCAGCATGAGGCAATTCCAGCTTACCTGCCGCCCCTGCGGGCCACCAGGCTATCTCCGGTCAGCGGCCTTAAGAATAACCCAGCCTTTTGATACGAACCTCACTTTCATTGCATCAATTCCTGGAGTAGCCAGTAATTCTTACTTCTTTCAAGCACAACCTCTTCCGGGAGAGTAGCAAGTCCAAGATGGCGACCATCCAATTCAGAGAGGGCGGCGATCGTCCGGGACCGGTTACCACCAATTGGAAACAACTGCTTCCAAACATTGTTGATGGCATGGCTGAGACCCGTCCATGTGCTACCTTCATGGAAATGCCGCGTGATCGCCTGTCGTATCTATCAGGCTCCATGCGCATCTCGTATCGCGACTTTGCGGATGCCGTGAATGGCATCTCCTGGTGGATTGAGAAGAATCTGGGAAGAAGCACCACCTTTGAAACCATTGCATACATGGGCATCAATGACATTCGGTACAGTTCATTTATAATTGCTTGCGTCAAGACAGGCCACAAGGTATGAGACCAGAATCCCCTCGGCAAGCGTTGCGCTGACTTGGCACCAGGCCCTTTTGATGAGCTCGTTGAATTCCACACGAGCCTCAATCACTCTGTTCCGGACCATGGGCTGTGTGACGGCTGTGACATCGGAAGCCGACCTCCCGGAGCAACTGGCGTGGATCATTGGCACCTACCCCATGAAAACACTTCAATTGCCAGAGTACGACGAACTGTTGCGAAGCCGAGCGCCGCTCTATGCGTATCCGAAAACCTTTGAGGCCTCAAAGCATGAACCTTTCGTTGCGATGCATACATTTGGTAGTACGGGTGCCCCGAAACCTCGTGTATTGAGCCATGCATGGGCAGCTTCATACGCCCACATGCAGCAATTGGAGCCTCCGGATGGGTTTGAAAGCAACGACAAGCTTTGGCAAGTGGACCGTCTGTATGTGATGGTTCCACCATTCTTCGCCGGCAGCGTCATGACGTTGATATCTTCCATCTTCAATCACACCTCGATGATACTCCCTCCATCTGAACAGCCCCGAATGGCGAAGTATTTCCTGGAGACTCTCGGCTACGTCCAATGTGATACAGCATTCCTCGGTCCCGCGATTGTCGAGGAGATAGGCAAGAATCCGGATCTTATTGCTCAGCTCGCGGGACGTGTCAAGGCGATCTTCTGGGCCGGGGGTAACATATCTGACGAAGCTGCTGCTCGCCTCAGCACCAGAGTGAAACTGTTCAATATCAACGGAAGTACGGAAACGGGGGGCTACGGCACATTGCGACCTTGCGGCGAGTGGTCCTCAGAACTTGCCCATTACATCTGTCCACATCCACTCACCAACGCAAAGTTTGAGCATGTCGTCGACGGCACATATCGCCTCAGAATTGTCCGCAACAAAGATGAGGATGCGATGCAGCCGGTATTCTGCATGTTCCCTGATACGGACGAATATGACACCAAGGGTCTGTTCTCTCCTCACCCAACGAAAGCGGGTTACTGGCGCTGGCAAGGTCGCGCAGACGACATCATCGCGCTTCAGCAAGGCATCAAGGTTAATCCTGCAACTTTCGAAGGACGTTTGATGGGCCATGTGATGATTAAGGGGGCTATTTTGCTGGGAATGTCTCGGACGTCATTGTCGTTGCTGGTGGAACCGACAGACCTGGACATTGATCCTCAGATGGTGGTCGAAGCGATCTGGCCAACTGTCAGATCATTAAGTCGAGAGCTGCTCGGAGGTCTTGCGGTCAAGAAGGAGAAAATTCTTGTGACATCGTCAGGAAAGCCAATGAGCCGAGCAGGCAAAGGCAGCATTCAGAGGCAGCCTACCACGGTTCTGTACGAGAAGGAGCTAGAGGACCTGTATGGATCAGAACGTCTGGAGGACTTTGAGGGTATTTGGAAGTATGGGGACAAGCTGGAGCCACCAGCTGTGTTACAAATGTGGTTGTAAGCAAGTCCCTCCGTGGTTGCTGGAATACTCAGATGTCATGGCTGTGCCTTCTCCGGACGCCGGGAAACAGCGAGTCGAAATACGGGCTGACACATATTATTGCTTAGTGAAGGATCCTTGAGTGTCTGGTCTTCTGTCAGATGATATAAGTGCTGTGGATTCCACGTATGGAGGATTTCAGGTCGTCGAGTATCGGTGCCTGAAGCGGAATGCCGCCGCTTGCGAGAAGCAGGCTAGTCTGCTATGAAATTGTTTCACACAAATGCATTCAGAATGCGCAGATGCATGGTGGTGTGAGGGCTTAATAGCCAACATGTGCTTAAAAAAGCGTGATGGCGATGATGCATTTGAAGTAGCCGGTGTCACAGCCGCACGCACGGACCACAGCGTCATCTGAAACCTTGAAGTCACAACTTGAAGTCATCAAGGCTGATTTCAAATTTAGCCCGCACAAAGCCACGCCTGACTCATTCATTCACTCACACACTCATTGTCCCTGCGCTGTCTGTCGTCCGATCTGCTCTCTAGCCCCTACAATGATCCGTACATAGTACACGGTTGTCGTCACCATGGTTACGATAATAACGACTTCCTCTACCTGCCTCACATACCGGCTGGAAATACAATCGTGCAAGTACGTTTTCGAAGACATTATCACCTGAAACCCTGCACTTGACGATACGCGCTACAAGCACAAAGCAATGGCGCGTCAAGGCAAGAAGAACAAGAAAGCCAACTCATTCCCAGATCCAGGCACTAGCCAGCTCGAACAGCTACAGACCGAGACGCTGGCTGCGGAACTCGGGCTTTCCGACCCGATCGAGCCCACCATGGCGAGTCCCGCTCGCCTCTTCATCGCCTCCGTAGGCAACCCGGCACCCTACTACAACACCCTCCACAGCGCGGGCCACCACCTCGTCGACTCAATCGCGTCCTCCTCCCTCCTCGGCCCCTCGCACACCCTCTACAAGTCCAGCACGCAAATGAACGTGTCCGGCACGAACATAACCCGCGCCTACAAATCATTCCTCTCCTCCCTGCACCCGTCCGAGCGCTCCACCGCGCGCCTCGTCATCCTCCACGACGAGCTCGAGCTGGCACTGGGCCAGCTGAAGCTGCGGACTTCGGGGAGCTTCAAGGGGCACAATGGGCTGAAGAGCGTGAGCAGTGCGCTAGGCGGCAAGAATGATTTTGCGAGGATCGGTGTTGGGATTGGAAGGCCGGAGAGCAGGGAGCGGGACGCTGTGAGCAATTATGTGCTGAAGAAGATGACGGGGTTGGAGAAGATGAAGATCATGGAGAAGGCGGAGGTCGCGGTGAGGCTGCTTGAAGAGCTTGCGAATCGTTAGATGCGAAAGAGTAGGGAACCAGGGTTATAAGTTCCGAACATGCTGCCACTTTAGCGGCTGGCGTATCTATGAGGAACCGGCCGCACCTCTGTCTAGCAGGAACAAGTTGTCAAGACCTCGAGACATCGGGAGCTAATGGACCGACTTGGCTGGAAGTTATAAGGAGAGCGTCGAAGGTTGGCATGCTGCGCTGCAAGCAGGGAACATACTCTCACCGGGCTCGGGGCCGATGAACTCGAGTTTCGGCTTCATGTACAATACTGTATTTTACCACGATACCCCGCGCAGCGCGCAATTATCCTTCAAATATACCTGTAAGTTGATGGAAAGAAATGGATTACAAGTATACTTGTGTATGATACGAGAGTGCCCGGGACTATTCGGGAAAGAATGCGACCCGTCTCCGTACGGAGAGCCCTCGGATTGTTTTTATATGACGTTCTTGAAATGTGATCGCGGCTTGCTAAACCTGGAGACCATTGACGGGGCGAGTTCTGATTCGAGGGTGTGCTACCGTTACCATGTCTACTGCACTGCTGACCGGTCTCACCTGGTCAATGCCGGGCCCTCACAGTCAAAGTTAAATCAGATTTGGCAAGGATTGTGGTGCACCAGGATCTGTAATTCAGCGATGGATTAAGTAATTCATTAAATATTCTCAAATGCAACAATCGCTAAAGACGCAAGCTCAATGCCTCGCTCAGAAAGGACTGTGTAGTGAGGTCATGCCCCTATTCATCAATGCTTTTCATGGTTCAATCATAAATCGTTCATGCCAAGTCAATGGAGACGGCCTGGCAGTCGGTGTTGTCCGGAACCTGGCCAGCCGGAACCCAGCTCACAGTCTCGTACTGGTACGCCGAGAATGTCTGCGGGCAAACGTACCAGCTGTCCTGCACCGTTCCGTCGTAAACGACGCCCAACTTCTGCGCCGCAGTGTCGATCGAGAGCGTGACCAGGCCCTCCTGGGGTGAGCCGAAGAAGCCGGCGCGGACGTTGGAGGTTTCGTTCTGGAACCAGGCCAGGTTCTGCTTGTACTCGTTGGATGGCGAGTAGAAGGTGAAAATGAGGTTGCCCGGGTTGGACTGACCAGAGGCGATGGGGGCGGCAGAGCTGGCGTTGAAGGTGAATGGCTGTCCGCCGGAGCCGTAGACGCAGAGGGCTTCGATGGCGGCGCCGCTGTGGCAGGCGGTGATGGGAGAGTTGCTGTAGGAACCGCCGTTGGCGACGAGGGAGAAGGGGCTGCCTTCAGTGCGCTTGGTTGGCGCAGCCAGGCCAGTGCTGGCGAGGAGGGCGGCGGCGACAGTGAGAGCGTACATTTTGACGGCTTTTGTGTGATAGTGAGGAAGTGGCAGGGATGTATGTTAGTTCGATGGAGGTCTGAAGATGTATTGATTTGATATTGGAAGTGACGATGGAGATGAGGATGGATGGGTCATGTATCGAGGGTTCCTCAGGCATCTTATATGTTGAACAGATCCCAGGCATGTATGAAGATCTTCTTGACCAAAGCTTCGCGAACATGATCAGCGTCACTGCCCCAACTCTTTTCCGGACCCGACGCAAGCTACGTAAGCTGCTATTCTGAAAGAGAGGTTCAAAGATGGGGCCGCATGACCACATTCAGGCAGAGAACTCCGCAACACCAACGAGTACCGAAAGGGGACCTCGTACACAGAATCCGTCGTGCATGCCACCTATCCGCAGACAGTAACGCTAGTCGTCCCATTCACTGTTATGTAGGTGAGCGAGGCCCTGACTTACGTCAATATTAGCGCTGGTCATTGTGCGGCTCAAAATACCACCAGATGACAATCGTCAAAGACAGCGGAAGCATAGGCTGTGATGCAGGTGGTAAGACACAAGGTTCCTCTTCCAAGGCCGAGTGGGCACTGCAAGCGAAGCGCGTCCGACGATCTACGGCTTTTTGAGGTTAGGCGCTGAAGAAGAGGCGTCTCCGTTGAGCTTAAACACGAGCCCTACCCAACATCGGACGTCATGGGTGTAGCCTTACCTCCACTCCTCCACGTGTTTGACGGAGTTTGTTGCATGAATAGACGAATCATTGCAAGGTTCGGACACCGTAAAGCCGGTGAACCTTGGCCTTTGGAAGACGCTTCTTTGGATCCTCCGGCGCGTGAACGAGGAGTTGGGGGCCAAATTGATGTTTGTGAACGCAGACTCGGCCCGAAAGACATGGTTCAAAGAAAAGAACATTACACTTACAAGCACGGCAAACTTTGCGACTCAACCAGCCATCTGCGTCTCGAGTCTTGCATGATGACCGACTTGGAAGGGTTCTGGCAGACACAGCGACTTCATCAGCAGCTAGCACAAGCTGGCAGTCAGAGGTTCTGTTCCCCATAGTCCGAAGTCAACGGCACGTTTTGAATACACTATCCCCCTTCCGTAGTAGTGCCTGACAAGGACATGGTGTAATGCGAGAAGGATGGCCCGACAGCCGTGAACTTGCTCAGGCTCGTATCTTTGGACCAGGGTGTTCCACCTGTCTCACGACTAAGTGAAATGCACGCAATTGACCGACTTTTGCACCATTCAAAAGAACGTTTGACCTGTGCACCAGGGCGACCACAGGCTGGTGGCTGGCAGAACGGAAACTCGGCGACGCTTTTTTTAGGGTCTCGAAATCGGGGCGGATCTTCAACCGCCGCTGCCTATGACCAGCCACGTTCCAAAATTCTTGGCAACGGAATATGAGCTCCGAGAGGCTCAACCAGAGCTCCTCGTCCTTCATGCTTCTCATTGGTTATGGCATATTCTCTGCGGCCCAAGTTATTGAGTACACCCTGGCAACCGATTGATGAACGAGATCATCAGGATCCGCTGTGACGCACAGGGCAGTCTGTTTCCGTAGGCGTGACCGTGGACTGCTTGATCGTTACGGATCTGTTCGAGTTGCACTGTCCAGTCGATTATGTCGAAGTCGAAGAAGGTGAAGCTGGCCAGAGGAAAGAAATCAGGTCCGAAAGTTCGTTCCTCTGGGTACCCAGACCAGAATCGGAATCGATCAAAGCCAAATCAGACGCCAACGCAGCCAAGCAAACAGAAGGGGAAATCTTCGGGCAAACAGGCACGACCACAATTATCTCAGACCGGCTTTTCCGTACCATTTGAACCATATCACAAAATTCTCCTCGTTGGCGAAGGAGACTTTTCATTTTCGGCCTCCCTATTGACCGCCCACCAATGTATGAATGTCACTGCGACCACATTTGAATCTAGATCCAAGCTATTCGAGAAACATCCACAAGCTTCGAAGAACATCTCTCTCCTGGAGTCTCATAGCTGTCGCATTTTCTACAACATTGACGCCACAGCACTTCTTCATCCGACCAGAGGCGGTGGATCTAACCTTCGCAAGATCGCGCCGTTCGATTATGTGGTCTTCAACTTCCCGCACACCGGCGGACTCACAAAAGACGTCAACAGACAGGTTCGTGCAAACCAGGAGCTGTGTGTCAAGTTTTTAGAATCCGCGCACAAGGAGGAGCTTCTGAAGACAGGTGGGCGTGTGGTCGTTACATTATTTGAAGGCGGGCCATACGAGCTCTGGGGCATCAAGAACCTGGCAAGGCATGTCGGGCTGGTTGTCGTGAGGAGCTCCAGATTCGAGTGGGATCGGTACCCGGGATACTCCCATGCGCGAACATTGGGGAACTTGAAGGGTAGCGGATGGAAGGGAGAGGAGAGAGCTGCACGGATGCACATCTTCGGTAGACCTGGGGAAGACGAGGGACCTGCGCCGGTGCAGTCCAAGAAAAGAAAGCGCGATGGAGAAGATAGCGAGGAAACTGATGAAGACCATTACGGATGGGAAGACGACTCCGATGGCGACAACCAAAGTGGTCCCGACAATGAGGTCAACGATCGGCCTGGATCTTTGGAGAAGATAGATGCTACACCATCACCAAGCAAAGAAGCCGACAACACTTCTGATAACAACGACTTCGAAGGATTTGACGACTGATGTCGGCATTAGTTCTGCCATGACCGTCCTTATGGACATTGTGCTTGCACTCGCCACCCGCTATCTGTCCAGACGTCCTTGTTGTTCAATCGCACGTTGGCTCACGATTTTAGCCTCCCAGTATGCACGACATGCTCGCGGTCCGATCCACAGAATGCCTATGAAAAGATTGAATACATTCACTGGATCAGCAGGCCCCTTTCACAATGTGAGAGACACGAGCCTGGCTATAGATATGAGAACCGCGGTCTGATGCGATGCTATGGCTGTCCAATTGGCTGTTGACCTTGACAGCGAGTGCCGAAATGACCAGCAAGGGTACCCCTGACCAAGCCCACCTCTTGTTCCTTTTGCAGAGCTTATGTCGACCTAGCTGGGGCCCTGAGCGACTCCTTCACCAACATATGCACTGTATAAGAGCGCTGTATTCACCTGCTTTGCACTCCGCCGGAACAAAGAGCACAATCAAGGACTCATGAATCCCGTGTTCATTGGAATGGCTTCAAAGTCGCGTGTCACTTCTCTCCTGCTTGTGTGCTTCATCTCTATTCATCGGTGACTTTATTTACTCCTCTTCATCTTTTCGGCGTCTATATATTCGCAATTTTCCTCCCTCCCCAAGCTTCCGGATTTCATCATCAGTCAAGCGTCTCGATCACGTCCGTCAATTAATCAACGATCTCAGCAGTCCGGTTATCTCTATAGTTCCCGCACTAGCAGTGTTCGGTCAGCATTGTCTGGTATCCATTTGAGAGCATTTCGGCTTGTCCTCTAGTCAAGCATAACAACATGTCGGAGATACCACCCTATCACCCGTACGTGGTCGCCTACAAGAGAAGCGACGGAAGTCATTTTGGAAATTTTGTGATCAAGTTGCCGCCTCTGGATGGCGTTTGGCTATCAACTATCAAGAGGATAGTTGCTCAAACCCTTGGAGAATGTGTGGCGCCAGATGCAGGCCCGTATCGCTTCATTGAAGAGAAGGTCAGGATACAACTCTACTTTCGCGGCGAGACCAGCCCTTTCTTTCTCGAAGAAAACAAAAAAGTTTTCTTAACCCCGGCAAACTTTCACGCATCAGCACAGACGTTTGATACCAGAGACTTGGGTCTAGTGATCGCTCGTGTTGGCACTTTCACCGTGCCGAAAGCCGTCGACCCTACTTTCACTGCTTTTGCCCAGGTCGCGCTGAGGGATCCTACCTCCGAGCCGCCTGCGTCACCACCTACGCCAGTTTCGAAGCAGCCGCTTCTACTGAAAGACAAGGAACGGGAGAAGACATTCTGCGAAAAGTATCTCGACACGTTCCTCGTCAATAATCGCAGGCTCTATTGGTGTCTTGGACGGGACGACGTTGTGGTCCCGCGGGACCTGCGAATGCGAATCCAATCAATCTTCAACCGCACACTCGTCGAGGTGGGACAAATGATGGATTACCTCGATCCCGGCGTGGAGATCAGACTCCCGGATCGCGCCAAGGACATTTTGGACAGTAAGAAGATGAAGGATTTGGACCGGGATCAAGCCCGTTGTTTCTGGCACATCGCTCAAAACAACAAAGTTATGCCAAAAGGCTTCGAGAGAGATCCCGAATAGGTCAATTTGGGTCGAGGGCATTAAAGGAACTGGAAGTAGCTGACTCGGATTGATCGTCAGATCGCTTGACGCCCTTTGGAACAGTGCAAGAAATAGTCGATATCATGAATCTTTTCAAACTTCGTCGAGGTGAAGCTATCACTGATTTCACCTTCACCTGCCTTTGTACTTGCTCGACACACTTCACATCGGAACCTCATAACTTAAAGGGATGCCCCATATCCTTTGCCACTCGATCACCAGATCACACATTCCGCGCGTCGTTCACCTTGCTGCTCAGCTTACTCAATCCTTTACCACGCCTGAACACCTGGCGCTCCGGATATTTAACACAACACATCTGCACCAAGAAGCATCCCACATACCTCTCGAATCCAACCCAGCTCCGATCGTGATCGCAAAGATGGCTCGCATCTACCCGATCCTTGGTCCTTACCTCGCCGCGCTCCGCTACAAGACCAATAGCCTAATGGTCAGGGTCAGACCTGTCCCTTTCCCCTTCATCAACGGCAGTCGGCCTCGATCACTGGAAGAAAAACTGGAAAAGGCTACAGGAGCAATTGCCGCACCAGTCAAAGCCCCGATCCATGACCTGTCTCAGCCGAAATTCAAAGCCCAAGTACAATACGATCGTGGCCCAAAGCCTGCAAAAGTCAAGGTCACTCTGGAAGCGAAGCCAGTCAAAGGCTCCACCCTCGGTGACGAACGCAACCAAGGCCCGATGGACAAAGCATCCGAGTGCAGCCGACGTCTGATGGCATTGGCCATGGAGAACCTCAAGCTCATAGCATACATTACGGATCCTCGAGTCGTGAAGCCGGACGAGGTCGAAGTGCTGCAGGTGGAAGCCCACATCGGGCATGTTAGCGTCAATGTGCCCCTCATGGACCACTATCTCGACATCAAGACCGAACGTGGCTTGGAACAGCGAGCTGATGAGCTCCTATGCTACGAAGATCTGAACACGATGGAGCGTTACCAGGCTGGGATCATTGCGGACTTTGCCTGGGCGAATCCACACCTACCGTTCAACAACTATTGACAGTATCCTTCGAATGGACATGGCGCACTCAAGCAGATGAACAAGGGAGGGTCAGGCGTGGAATAGTCTGGCGGTTCCTTCTGAGTTCGAAAGCGAGAAGAGGGGTCAGATGAGCACAGGCTTACCCGAGCTGCTCCTCTCTGACTTGAGCACAAGTTTGAATAGTCACCAGCGCATCGATGGACTGACAATGATACGCAAATGATCACATTGCCTCTTCCATGATCGAGCGAATGCCAATGTGAAAGTAGTCCACCGTGAACGTGATCTCGGAGCGGAAGCCGGTTGTTCGTGACTGCCGACGTTGAAGAATATGGGGCAAGCGTGCAAGTACAGGATCGTTATCCGTCGAGATGCAGATTCAGTACATAGTTTCAGTTCAAGTCCAAGCTTTGAGAGCTGATGACATCTCTGATACTGTGCTCAGCCAAGCCTGCTCACATGGAAGGATGACTGGCAGTGAACGAGTCACGTATATGAAGATCGTGAAACAAAGATCGAGTGCAAAATCGAGGTATACTTGCTGTGCGAGAGGCTTTGTCCAGATAATTGCTTCTAATCACAAATACACGTATGCTTTGTTCAGTATTAGTCAATCAAGGCATGTTTCGTAATCAATCAGCAGGTTCATAATAAGTTATTATACTCATGCCTTTTCTTAAATATCCCTGTCGGGTATGTTTCATGCGAACCAGTATACATTAGAGGTCCGGTACAAGGTGGAGGAGTGGCTGTCGGCCCAACCTTAGTCCGCTCCGACACACATAAGGTTCTCCAAGCCGAAAATCGTACAGGAGTAGCTCAACCACTTCGCTGACAGGGATCATACTCCGCCCGGATGGCCGATCTGACGGAAGACTCCGAGCATCCGCCGATGCTGATCAACTCGTCATCTTATGCAGCTTTTCTGAGATGGGCAAATTCCACATGAGCGCTAACCTTAGCATTTCCGTTGGACAAATCGTCCTGTCTAACACGGCACTGATGTCGACGTTTGAGAAACATCAAGATCGACTGTCGAGCAAGAATTACAGAAGACAGAATCTTGCTGAGAGCCAATTGAGACGTGCATGACTTATGTCTGAGGTTGTAACGTCTGTATCTCATCAATGGCGTCGTATATCTTATTGCTCGCGAAGTTTATATCGCCAACCCAGAAGGTGGAGCCGACAGTCAAATGTGGCTCAGAGCGTCCTCACAAATGAATCATTGGCTCGTGCCCACACCTTATGCGTTCATGTTTGCTGCTCGGACTTTCGCGCCAAAGCCAAGCACCGAAGGTGTGCATTTTCCCCAATTACCAAGATCTTTCTGGCGCCGCGCCTCGCAGTTCTTACCGCGATGTGGCGCCCATTTCGATGGATTGATGGTTTCCATGACGCGTTGCCGAAACCTGCTCTTGTCCGCTGTCAGCACTGGATCCTAGCTTACATAGCTAAGGATGGCATGCCCAAACCATTGACACGTTCAGGAACTGGACTGATATGAACGTTGTTTGACGTCCCATTTTGTACGTGCCGTCATTGCTACACGCATGGAATCTCTGTTCCCGCTTGACTGTGACAGTGAATTTCGACGTGCTTTCTTTCGTCGATTCCTGCAAAGGCCAGCTCAATTGTAAAGTGCTCTATTCTAAACTTTCTATACGCCGATCACTGCTCGTGCCACGGGCCTCGTTGACGGTCGCGCCGTACACTGAGCAACATGGCAGCGCCGGAAAATTCGCGGCCATTTGTCAAAGGTACTGACAGCTTTCACGATGGATATATGAATGCGGGGAGTGGAGGTTATGCGACACAAACACAGACACCTGGCGCGGACATTCAATCATTAGTTACGCCATCCACAGAGACTTACACAACCCCTTTAGAGACTCCTCTCGGACATGAGAACCCAGCTCTTGAACACGATGACGGAGAGGCGACACCGAGAGCTGGAACCCCGATTCCACATGACGCCGCTCACCTCGAAAGTGATTCCAACTCAAGCCTGGGCAGATCGGAACCACAGTTTGCGCCTGTGAAAGTGGCCGACGAGCAAGAAGCTCCCAAACGACTAAACTCTAGTGGTCGCCAGATCACAGAAGTCGACATTTTCAAGACACTCTCTCGACGCAAAACGGGCGACTCAAACGCCACGAATGATCCTGATAAGGAAGCAGAAGAACAGGAGATTGAACGTTTGATGTCCCGCATGTTCGGTAAGACACGTCAAGCAAACAGTGAGCAAGAAAAGACGAAACACACTGGCGTCGTCTTTAAGAACCTTGTCGTGAAAGGCGAGGGCCTTGGTGCCGCGACTCAGCCCACACTGGGTGACTTCTTTCTGGGGCCATTCCGAGGCATTGCTGGCTTGTTCAAAGGCCGGACACGCACACCGGTCAGGAATCTGATTGATGACTTCACAGGCTGTGTTAAGCCTGGTGAGATGTTGCTTGTTCTCGGACGCCCTGGCAGCGGTTGTTCAACGTTTCTGAAAGTTCTTGGCAACCAGAGAGCAGGCTTCAAAGACATACAGGGAGATGTAACCTATGGAGGTACACCATCAAAGACAATGGCCAAAGACTTCCGAGGCGAGATTTTGTACAACCCTGAGGACGATCTTCATTACGCCACACTCAGCGTCAAGAACACTCTGTCTTTCGCCCTGAAGACCCGGACTCCTGGCAAGGATTCCCGAAACGAAGGCGAGACTCGAAGCCATTACATTCAGAACTTCCTTCAAGTTGTCACCAAGCTGTTCTGGATCGAACACACGCTCGGCACCAAGGTAGGAAATGAGCACGTCCGTGGTGTTTCCGGTGGCGAGAAGAAGCGCGTTAGCATTGCTGAGGCAATGATCACTCGCGCAAGTACCGCATGTTGGGACAACTCTACTCGAGGTCTGGATGCTAGCACTGCTCTTGAATATGTTCAGTCACTCCGGGCTCTGACCAACATGGCACACATTTCAACTTCCGTGGCCCTATACCAGGCTGGAGAGTCGCTATGGGACGCTTTCGACAAGGTACTCCTCATTGAGGAAGGTAAATGTCTTTACTTTGGGCCCACCGATGACGCCGTCAAGTACTTCGAGTCAATCGGCTTCGAAAGGCCGCCCCGCTGGACATCAGCCGATTTTTTGACCTCTGTGACAGACCCTCACGAGCGTAAGATCCGCGAAGGCTGGGATGACCGCATCCCGCGCTCGTCGGAGCAATTCGCGGAGACATTCAGAAATAGCGAGATTGCGAAACGCAATGTTGAAGACATTCGTGGCTTTGAGTCCCAACTGGAAGAGCAGCGTCGTGAACGCATGGAGAATATGTCGAAGAAGTCGAAAAAGAAGAACTATGAACTGCCTTTCCATCAGCAAGTCATTGCCTGCACACACAGACAATTCCTTGTCATGTTTGGCGATAAACAGACTCTTGTCGGCAAATGGGGTGGTATTTTGTTTCAGTCGCTGATTGTCGGCTCCCTCTTCTTCAACCAGCCCCAGACCGCCGCAGGTGTTTTTACACGAGGCGGTGTCCTCTTCTTCATGTTGTTGTTCAATGCCCTCTTGGCGCTGGCCGAGCTTACGGACGCATTCTCTTCGCGACCGATATTGCTCAAGCACAAGACTTTCTCCTTCTACCGACCTTCTGCATATGCTATTGCACAAACCGTGGTCGACTTCCCATTGGTAATGATACAAGTTACGATTTTTGACCTCGTTGTCTATTTCATGACTAACCTATCGCGAACACCTCAACAATTCTTCATCGGCTGGCTCAATCTAATTTTCATCACGTTGACCATGTACGCTTTCTTCAGAAGCATCGGTGCGTGGGTATCGTCTTTGGACGTTGCAACAAGGATCACGGGCGTTGCCATCCAGGCACTCGTCACTTACACCGGCTATCTAATCCCGCCAGCCAGCATGCATCCCTGGTTCTCTTGGATACGGTGGATCAATCCCATCCAGTATGCCTTCGAAGCTTTAATGGTCAACGAATTCCATGGCCTCGAAATCCAGTGCGTTTCACCATATCTGGTTCCTCAGGGACCGGGGGCGGAACCACAATACCAGTCATGCACAGTCCAGGGATCGACACCTGGCTCTACGATCGTTTTGGGTGACAATTACGTTGAGACCGCTTTCCAATATTCATACTCCCACCTGTGGCGCAACTTCGGCATCATCGTTGCTTTCTTTATCTTCTTCACCTGCATCACAGCAGTTGGCATGGAGATGCAGAAGCCAAACAAGGGTGGTGCCGCTGTGACTGTCTTCAAACGGGGCCAGGCACCTACTTCAGTTACGAAAGCTTTGAAGAAGGGTGAAGTCCCTGACGAAGAGAATACGATTAAAGAGGAGTCAACAGGCGACTTGAGCAGCTCCGAAGATACCAACAAGGCTCAAAAGGAATATAGTGGCAAAGGTGTTGCGAAGAACACTACAGTGTTTACCTGGCAGAATGTCAATTATCGTATCCCGACAGATAATGGCGAGCGACTGCTTCTGAACGATATACAAGGATACATCCGACCGGGCCGTTTGACCGCGCTCATGGGCGCGTCTGGAGCCGGAAAGACAACGCTCCTTAACACGCTTGCTCAACGCATCAACTTTGGTGTTGTCACTGGTCACTTCCTCATCGACGGTAAGCCTCTACCCAAGTCCTTCCAGCGTGCGACAGGCTACGCTGAGCAGATGGATGTTCATGAACCTACCGCCACCGTTCGGGAAGCCCTCCAATTCTCCGCACTCTTACGTCAACCGAAGGAAACACCGGTCTCGGAGAAGTACGAATACTGTGAGCGGATAATCGACCTCCTCGAAATGCGAGACATTGCCGGTGCTACAATTGGTTCCATTGGCGAAGGTTTAAATCAGGAACAGCGCAAGAGACTGACCATTGGCGTTGAACTTGCTAGCAAGCCCGAGCTTCTACTCTTCCTTGACGAACCGACTAGTGGTCTTGACTCTGGAGCCGCATTCAACATTGTCCGCTTCCTTCGAAAACTCGCAGATGCGGGTCAGGCTATTCTCTGCACAATTCACCAGCCGTCTTCGGTCCTCATCAGCAATTTTGACGAGCTCCTACTTCTAAAGTCTGGAGGGCGTGTTGTTTACCACGGCGAGCTTGGCAAGGACTGCCGTACTTTGATCGATTATTTCGAAGGCAATGGCGCAAATAAATGTCCTCGCGGCGCTAACCCAGCTGAATACATGCTGGAAGCCATTGGTGCCGGCGACCCTAACTACAAAGGAAAAGACTGGGGCGATGTTTGGGCATCCTCTGACGAATATGCTAGACGACAGCAAGAGATTGAATCGATCATTTCCGAGCGCATGTCTAGCTCCGACTCGCATAATATTGCCGACGACCGAGAATTTGCCATGCCGTTGTCCACCCAGATTTGGGCAGTCGTCAAACGAGACTTTGTCAGCTACTGGCGGACCCCAGACTACATGATTGGCAAGTTCACGTTGCACATTTTCACTGGACTCTTCAACTGCTTCACTTTCTACAAGCCCGGCTACTCGTCCATCGACATGCAGAACCGACTTTTCAGTATCTTCATGACACTGACAATCTCGCCTCCACTCATCCAGCAACTGCAACCTCGTTTCCTTGGATTCCGGCAGACATTCTCCTCTCGCGAGCGCAACAGCAAGATCTACTCCTGGGTAGCCTTCTGCGTCGGCGCTATCCTGGTTGAAATCCCATACAGCATTGTGGCAGGCACAATCTACTTCATGTGCTGGTGGTGGGGATCCGTCGGCTGGAAGCTCGGCTCTTTCCCAACCGGCTACACCTGGATGATGATGATGCTATTCGAGCTCTACTACGTCGGCTTCGGCCAGGCGATTGCCGCTTTCTCGCCCAACGAGCTCTTGGCCAGTCTGCTCGACCCAATGTTCTTCCTGTTCGTGGTCAGTTTCTGTGGTGTGGTTGCGCCGCCGGCAAGCTTGCCATATTTCTGGAGGAGCTGGATGTACCCGCTTTCGCCCTTCCACTATCTTCTCGAAGGTATGCTCGGCGCAGCTGTTCATGATCTGCCCGTCGAATGCGCGCCACAAGAATACGCTTACTTCTCAGCTCCACCTGGGATGAATTGCACGAGCTATGTCGAGCCATATATCGCTCAAGCCGGCGGCTACGTCCGGGAAATGAACGGTCAGTGTGCCTTCTGCCAGTATGCAACCGGTGACGAGTTCGCGGCCGGATTCAGTGTGTACTATGACAACAAATGGCGAGACTACGGCATTTTCTGGGCGTACTGCGTGTTCAACTTCCTGGTGGTTTTTGCATGCTCATATCTGTTGGTTGGTGGGCGAAAGCTGCTCGGCAAGGCCAAGAAGGGTGGAAATGGCAAGGGAAGGGTTGCGGCAAAGGCACAAGATGGTGTCAAGACGAATGAGACTGCCTTGGCAAGTGAGTTTGGGCCTCAGTCCGCTGTTAACGGACCAGAAAAGCAGCTGCAGGATCAGAATAAGCCTGTGGTTTAGGATACTAGACATTAGAGGCATAGATAATACGAGAATAAAGTCATCGCTGGTATGCGATTTGAACCAACAAGCTTTCGCGCACAGCGTTTACTGGTGAGCCTAGTCGTGAGCTCGGAATATAGGGCTTTGCAATACTTCATCCCTCGTGCGTGTAAAGATGTACGAAGTGTGCTTCTGAACAAGTGTCAAGAAAATTTCAATTTGTATGCCTGGTAGATACTTTGAGAGCTTCAATAGTAGTAGCTGGCCACCTGCTCCTAGACGACCGGCCAGCCAAGTAGCCCGCCGAAACAGGCCAATGCCGGCGATCTCAGCGCCTAAGCCCCACCAAGTCTCAACGGCTTAGCGGGGCCATTAGCTCGGTTCCAGCGGACAAACCTCCGCCATTATGAAGTCAACCTTCAATCCATCCCAGCTTTCCAACAACCATACTCCGCGAACATGTGATGGTTGACTTCCCTGAACATCAGCTCACCACACTTCCAGGCCACCATGGACCCGTCCATTGCGTTACTTTCTCCGCCGGCGCCGGTCAATACGTGCGCAACCTGCTATGCCGACAGGTTACTCTGGTCCCGAAGCTAACTCGCATCCCAGGTCCTCACCGGCGCCGCTGACAGAACCATCCGCCTCTTCAATCCCCTGAAGGCCGCCTCGTCCACAAACGCAAAGACTTCGAACGCAACGCCCGGCCTCCTCCAAACCTACTCCGCACACGGCTACGAAGTCCTCGACCTGAGCGTCAGCACCGACAACTCGCGCTTCGCCTCCGTCGGTGGAGACCGACAAGTCTTCCTCTGGGACGTCGGCACGGGCAAGACGCTCCGTCGCTGGCAAGGTCACGGCGCTCGCGTGAACGCAGTCTCGTTTGCCGGGCGCGACGACAGCGTGGTCGTGAGTGGTAGCTTCGACGCTACGGTCCGGCTGTGGGACTGCAAGAGTGGGAGCATGAAGCCGATACAGGTTCTCGACGATGCGCGGGACAGTGTCAGTGCAATTAGCGTCCGGGACGCGCAGATTGTGGTCGGGTGTGTGGATGGGCGGGTGCGGACTTATGATTTGAGGATGGGGGAGTGTAGGGTAGATTGTATTGGTGCGCCGGTTACGAGCGTGGAAATGATGATGGACGAGGGGGCGGTGCTGGTGGGGAGTTTGGATGGGAAGGTCAGGCTAGTCGATGGTAGGGACGGGAAGGTGTTGGGTGCGTATGAAGGGCATAAGAATGGGGACTATAGGGTCCGGAGCTGCCTCGGCCTAGGGGATGCGGTCGCTGTCAGTGGAAGTGAGGATGGAAGAGTTCTGGCATGGGATATCGTCAGTGGCGAGAAGATTGCTGAGTTGAAGGGCATTCATGACGGGAAAGTCGTCAGCGCAGTCGCTTGGAATGGTAGGAAGAAGGAGTGGGCGAGTGCTGGGACAGATGGTATGCACCGCGACTTAGATTTACGGCCTTTGGCTGACAACTTCACAGGGACAGTCTCCTTTTGGACGCAGAAGCCGCACTGAGAGCCAAGATCTCATGATGTCGCCAGCAAGGATATCAATTTCTGCATGAGGCACAACATATCGGCATTCAAGCCGATTTCTGGCGCTTACTACAACCTACGACCTGGCCGTAGATATGAGCCCTACCAATTTTTTACACACTCCAATGGCAAGAGCCACATCAGAGACAAGCAAGAGGTCCAATGGTAGGAGTCACTCACCTGCATTGGTTTGGTCCATACTTATCATCGCGACTGGACATATCCCAACGATGCGACCTCTACACCGTGCTACGGACTCTTTGCGCGGTCTCTGCTCGAAAGACACAAGTCAACCCAGAAGATACCCCTCTGAATTTAAGCCAGACCAAAATCAAAGAAGCCCTTGATTAGCAAGCAGCTCGACTTTATTGTTCGCCATTGGTATTGATCGGCGGTCGGTCTTACGGAATTCGGCTCCTGAAGCGTGAAATGACGCCCTCAACCAAACTTCACGATACCCGATGAGCTCCTGACTAGGCGACTCTTGCAGGTTATCCGCGGGCGCCTCGGCACCGGGCTTGCATCAGTCAAATGCTATGACGCCCCAAGCCAAACACTGCCAGCAGAGGTGTCGATTGTTCAGTAACCTCAATTGCGACTGTCCCCACGCGAAGACGCAAGCTACTGACGACCCTCTGAGCATGATGCCCTTCCATAGGATAACTAAACAAGACATGTTGTCAGCTCAGTCGAAGACCTCGGCGATCCCCACTGACGCTCTTGAGAAGTGAGAACAGTTCAGCGGTCGTCATGGCTGCACCTCAACTTCAACTTCGCATAAAAGCGTTCAAACAACCAGCCCTCTCTCTCGCTTCACAATGTATTCCAATAAAGAACTCCATGCTTCTTTTTGTGATATTATGCAATTCAGTTCTCCATCATGTCTGACAAGCTCGAAAGTCGCGGGGGCCGCTGGCGGGCGGTCTTCAAAAATGCCTTTGCGGAACTCAGCTTCTGCTTCTCTATTGTACTTTCTCAGATCATGTCCTAGTACTTCATCTCCGGGTTCTTCGTCACCCTCCCCCACGCTTGTCAAATCGCTGCACGTCCCCGAGGCCTCATCCACGTGGCCCGCAAATGCTTTCACTCTCACAGTCGGCCCTTCACTCCTTATCTGCGGCCGCCTTGCAGACAAGTGCGGGCTTTCAAAGATCTACATCTGCGGCCTCGCCTGGTATACCATCTGGTCGCTGATAAGCGGTTTCGCCGTCAACGACATTATGCCGGACATTGCGAGAGTCTTGCAGGGTTTTGGTTCCGCTGCATTCCTGACCTTGGACGTCGGGCTATTGGGCCAGGTACATGAACCTGGCAGACGGAAGAATATTGCTTTTTTTTTCGATATACGGCGGTACTGCACCTGTGGGATTCTTCTTTGGGATAGTGCTTGGGGGCCCGACGAGCCAGAGCGCATCTTGGAGGTGGTATTTTTGGGTTGGGGCGATGTCGAATGCTCTCTTGCGCTCGTGGGCGGACTACTCAGCGTTCCGTGGAATTCTCTTGTGTGGCCTACGGAACCTCTAGAAGAGTTGGATGGTCGAGGAAACTATAACAGACGCAACGACTCGGCAAGACCTGGCTCAGAATTGAACATGGACGTTCCTGGTGCGGCAATGTTCTTCACCAATCTCTTCTTGGTCACATTCGGCGTCACCAAGAGCGCGCATGTACCCCAAGGCTGGCGGACGCCATACGTACCCACCCTTTTCACCATTGAGAGCCTCCTCTTTCTCGTCCGCATCATCTTATGAAGCAGAATACGCGGCCCACCCCATCCCCCCGCTTCGTATCCTCAAATTTGCCCCAGATGCCGTGTTTCATGCTTCCCCAATTCCTCACCTTCGGAACTTTCGGTACCTGGCTCCTCTACACCACGCTCCATTTCCAAAACATTATCTCAGTCCAAGCATTGCGTGTTGTGCTCTGGTTCCTACCCTTCGGGCTCGGGAGACTGGTCTTCTCGATTCTCGGCGGAATCCTTCTGCATCGGGTCCCGGGATTTGTATTCTTACTCTCGTCTGTTTCGGCGTGGGTGGTCGCAACGCTTCCAATCGCCCTTCCGCCGGCGGATGCAAGCTACTGGCTCAGGTTCTTCCCTGCGATGATCTGCGGAACCACTGGCATCGATGTCGCGTACGTGGTAGCCAGCGTCTTTCTGACTTCGAGCTTGGGTCAGGAGGATCAGGGGCTTGTAGGAGCGTTGTTCAATAGTTTGCAGTTCTTGGACTTTAGCTTGGCGTTGGGCTTTGCGGACTTGACTGCCGCGCAGTATGTGGACAAGTGTCTGGACAAGAGGCTTGGAGGTCAGTATCAGGCGGCGATGCACATTGGGACGGGCTGCGCTAGGGTGACTTTGATGCTTGGTCTATTGTTTTTGAGGGTTGGCAGGGCGGAAGGAGAGCCCGAGGGCGAAGGAAAGGAGGGTGAAGCGTGACTGGGGTACAGGCATTGTGGTAAGAAAAACAGATGCATATACTGAGCAATTCCATCGTGCTTGTCAGATTCTCAACACTCGATGAATCAGCATTTCCTCGAGCATATCACATGTGCTTCTGCCTTTCTCGTATCTTGTGTTGGTGATGGGCTACATGCAAGTTGTACTGGCCCTCGGAAGGGTTCAACAATGCTCGTGTATTTGTTCCCGGTCGATCTATGCTCGGTATGGCTCATACACATCCATATACCGCTGAATGGCAGTCGGTCATAGATTTGACTACCAAGCTGTTGATAAACTGGCACAAGGCAGACCGACAGAAATTTTGACCGGCAGACTTCTATCTTCCTGTCCAAGTACATCTCTGAGCATCTGCCCCGGGGCTCGTAAAGGGACAATACTCAAGACAGACATACGGACACATGCGCGCTGCGGCTTGTTAGCCACCCTGTGCAGTCAGCAAGAGCGGCAGATTGGTCTGATCCTCACTGTTGGTGGTTGAGTGACTGACTGACGAAATGAGCTCCGCAATGATCAGGATGCTGAAACGGCTGTTTCCGCGCCGCAAAATGCTACACGCCAACCCATTTTCAGCCCGAGCGACCAACGTTCCAGGCCCCAAAGGGCTCGAACCATCATCTCTGTGCTCTTCATCATCTGCCCCCTTCAAACCACCGAGCGGTCAGCGCTGCGCATGAGAGCGCGACCAAATACAACGCCTGAAACATACTCACTTTCAGCCAAGCTTCTTGGGAGGTTGCTCGTCGAGGTCGTGCTCGTTCTTCCTGCTGCAGAGTGGGATTTTGAACGCGAGTAAGCGTTCTCGGACGTGTGGCTTGATTCACAAAGCATAGCCATCGCGAGCGCTCGAGCGAAATTGTCGGCATCAGGCTGCTGTCCAACTGCTCCCGGCCAGGAGAGTTTCTGAGTTTCAGCCCTTTGAGATTTGGCAGAGCTTATGTCGGCCAGAACCCGGGGTGACTGGCCTACGGTATGACTGGGGACCTGTTACGGGCGAGATTGCAGGTTTGTCGTCACTGTTGGACCGGACAAGGTGAGCTTGTGGTGATGGAGGTTCGGTCCGACATGAGAGGGAGGCGTGTGAGATTCAGTGTGCGTATATACTCTTCTGCTCCTGGTGCTGGTCTTCGTTGCTTAGTTCCTTTGTTCTCATACGTCTATTTCTTCATCCAGTCCTGCACTGTTTGCTCGGTTTACATCAATCTGTTATTCGATCAGTCACTCGTTGGTCTTACACCAAACACATTCGTTTCGAAGAGCAATTCTCATCACATTCGACCATCATTTCTCAACCTCGCTCATATTCGCAATCAACAAGCAGACTTCTCATCTGTACTTTCAAAATGCAGCCATCCGCTCTTCTTCTTACGCTCCTTTTCGGCAGCGCTCTCGCCGCCCCGATCCAGCAAGGTCTCCAGGCTCGTGTCCCCGTGTCCCCGAGGCCGATGAGACCGGACTTGCCCTACGTGCTGTGGAAGCCAGCATCCGCGGATTGGAGAATGTAGCCGTCGTGAAGAGAGATGATGGCGACGGTGCTAGTGGCCAGGACGGTGGTGACGTCGAGCCCGAATCACCAGAAGATGACGGCGATGAGGAGGAACAGACCGGCGACGATGACGGGGAAGGGGACGAAGACGATGACCAAGAACAAGACGGAGATGACGATACGGAGCAAAGTGGGGACGATGTGGAGCAGCAAGGCGAAGTGCAGGACAACGACGCCGATGAGACCACCGAGGATGGTGAGGGTCAGAAGACTGCTGACGAGACCGTTGAAGGCGGCGAGGAGCAGTCTGCTGAACAGGATGGTAGCGAAGAACAATCAAATGACCAGCAGGACGACGAACAAGATGCCGGTGAGCAGGACGAGAGCTCCGGGGATGACGATGCTCAAGATGATGGTTCTCAGGATGACGGTGCTCAGGATGACGGTACCCAAGATGACGCTACCCAGGACGACAATCAGCAGGATGGCGGTGAGGGCGAGAGTCACAAGTGATCATTTCTTTCAGCGTGATATCGGTTTCTGAATTGTGTCAGAGCGAGATGCTCTTTCGACTAGTCAAGGCCATTTCTTTGCACATCTGAGGCTTAGCAGATCATCTCATATTGACGATTATCTCCCAAGGGACGACTCTTTTCCATTTGGATTCATTGAGTGACTTCTCTCTGTAGCCTCAGATTAGGCTGTGATAGCTGCGTGTGCTTGTGCTTTTCAAAATCTAGTCACACGATCGTACTTCATAACAAGCCTACAAATCATGGTACTTTGTATCCATTTGCCATTTGGCTAATAATGTAGGAATATATTTGTCGTAAGTAATTCTATACACGAGGAAATATGGGGTGGCAATTACGTTGCTGGCCTCGCGAGCAATTAGACAAGTCGCATCTTCGTGACAGACCAGTTGCTGAGATCTGAAGAGCGCAGCTACTATCGTAAAAGAAGCTTAAGCCAGAAGATATGTAACCTTTGTTCCCATAGATAGAGCTCTAAACACGGCCTCGTCTGAAGCGTGGCCGTCGCTGCCACCAAAAAGGGTCTAGCTTGGCTCGCTGTGACGTGCCCCCAAATTGTAGATCCTCGGTGGCATCTAGAGAAACCTGGAGCATTGTGAGCAGATACATCTCATTGACACACCACTGCATATAGACAACTCTACATGACCGTCCACTTGCTACCACTTCGCTGCTCGAGCTCCACACTGTCAAGATGACTGACTTGTCCGGCACGCTGGATCAACTCCTTCAGAAGCACAATGCCCGCATCCACCAACACCGGCGCTCCATCGAAGACATAACTGACGAATTCCTCAAACAAGCCTACAGGATCGTACGTCTCCCATCTTAGTCTAGTATTCTGGACTTGCATGTCTCAGAGCTAACGTGAACCCACCAGCAATCCAATATATTCCACCTTCACATCTACCTTCGCTCAGTCCGCGGGCCCTACCTTTCCACAACACAGCCTCCACGCACGAAACGAGCCCAACCGAACGCCGCACAATACTTTACAAACTCGCAACGCGATGCCATAGACGCCGAGTCCAAAGACACGATCCGAGACCTGAACCGCCGGCTCGCGGAGCTCTCCGCAACCGAAGCCCAACGCAAGGAGATACGCGCCGCGATCCGGCGGAAGCAGGCAGAGAAGCGACTCGGAGGTCGGTTCGGGGCGGCCCTGGGCCGATGGGCCGCGGGCGAAGAGGGACAGGAGGCCGTGGTGCTTACGCCGGAAGAGGAGGAGCAAGAGGAGCGGGAGAAGACTACGGATGAGTGGAGGGACAACGTGCTTTGGTTTCTCAGGAGTAGACTGGGTGCTGCGGTGAATTGCCAGAGGGATATGATGGAGAGGCGGGTGATGAGAGAGGTCGAGAAGAGCAAGAGTGTGCTATACAAGACTACTGGGAGGGACGGATCGGCGGGGTTCGGGGGTGAGGTGAGTGGTGCTAATGAAGGGATCGATTTCACGGCCTCAAGAGCTGCGCCATTGGATGAACCTGGACGAGATGGTGGAAGTACGGACGGAGGATTCACGCCGGCTCAAATGCAGGAGTTTGCGGAGGAGAACAACGCGATGCTACGGCACTACGAGAACTCTTTGGATCAAGTCAGGTATGTTTCCATTTCATTCATCATGGTACGGTCAATTTAAGCCGTTTCGTGCTTTCGTCAAATTTGCCGTGCAGTTATCGGCCGTTTACTCATGCAAATGGATGCCGGAAAGTCTTATGCTGATGTTGTGCTTGCAGAGTTGCTGAGCGATCAATGGTGGAAATAGCCGAGCTGCAAACGACTCTTATTTCCAACCTCGAGATACAGTCGGAGAGGATCGATATGCTATCGGAAGACTCCTTGAGGACAGGAGAAAATGTATCTGGAGGCAACAAGCAGCTCAAGCGCGCTGCCGAGAGATGGCGTCCAGCAAAGTGGTTCTTTTGGGTGAGCTGTGGGCTGAGTGGCTTTCTTGTTGTTTGGGATCTGTTGATATGAGGCCTTTTCATCCGCCTTGTCAACCACTCATCGGTGGGGATAGGACTTTTCCTGGACGTCCGTCATCACTTTGTCTGGAGAAGCGGAAGGATTGCCACGTTCCAAGGCAAGCTTTTTGAGATCCTCTGCAACCTTCGCCACGGCCTCTCGGTCGACCGCTGTCGATTCCTCTGGCTCGATTTTTGGGTCGTCTCCGGAAAGTTCAAGCTTGTTGTCTACAAGTCGTTCCCAGGCAGGCGTCTCGCTGAGCTGGACGCGCAAAAACATGGCTCTCTTAGCGCAGTCATCAGAACACCACCTCATCACTTCACTGGTCTTGACAACTTGCAGATCCCGTCCTTTGTGCAGAATCGTGAGTTCGCCGACTCGGCCAACCGGTTTGTGAAGCTTTGGGCAGAGCACGTAGCCGCACTGTTTCTCGATGTTGCGCTCTTGGATGAGCTCGTCAAAGTCCGATGGTTGGAAGAGGCGCAAATGTTTTTTGACCTCCTGGGCATCTTCCAAGCTCGGCTTCTCTGGATCTGCTGTCTTGGACGACGGATAGTCGATGAGCTTGATCAAAGAATCCAAAACACTCTTCTCAATGTTCTTCCTCTGCTGGATCAAGTTTGCATGATGCAGAGCTAGTGACCTATTCCTCTCCTGATCAGTGGCGCCGTTGGATGGTTGGCGGGACCCTGCATCGCGCGACTCATCGCCACCGGTGGTAATAGTTGTGTCTGTTAGGTCCCAATCCATGACATGCAGATCGAGCGTCAACAGTGAGGCTGTTTCACTCGATAGATGCGCCGAATTATCGCTGGCTGAGAGCAGCTTCAGTGTTATTGAATGCTGACAAAGTCAATATAACCACGCAAGAAAGCTTGTGCGAGCAGAAGCGCCCTCGATAACCAGCACAGTCTTTGAAATACTCCCTGGTAAGTAGTCACACGTGTATGCCTATCATCATCTGGTCAAGCACAGGGAGATCTAACAGCTCGGGGAGTCCGACCGTGCCATGTCTTGAAATACCGAACGTGGAGATGTCGAGGTCCGATTGGCCGACGGCAGCGGGTTTCATTGTCTGTAGCGCAAGTTGGGTGACAAGCAGGCACCACGCTCCTCCGACACGACATGACATGACATGACGCAGCCTCTTAACCTCCCCACGATCTGATTACTAGAGCTTACCACAACCTACAACTCGACGTACGCTTGCATCCCGCTCACCTCCAGCCTCTCTGTTGTCAGCATAGTCTACAGCAGCCTCATCGTCCCTTGCTCGCTGTCGATCGTCTAGCAGCCCCGCCAGTCAGCTCCACATTGCGCACAACAACCACCCTTCGCCGTACCTTGGACTCTCTCCACCGCTGGCTGTCAATTGAGTTGGCTGTCATGCGGAATCGCTCTACTTTACCTAGGTAGCTGTCTTGTACACATTGTCCATCATTCCGCAAAGCATTTTCAGCGACTTGGCCTGCGTCACATCCGTTCGACTCGTCATTGGACTTGGAACAGACCAGCACTGCAACGCCTGGGTACTACCGACGACATATAACTTGCAGAGCTGCGTATCGGCTCCATTTGCAGCTATAGCGACAATCGTGCGTTCCAATATTAAGCGTCAAGCTAGTGCTGCAAGGCGTTCACTGCGATCAAGAGACGGTTTGGACACTGCTAGGCAGCTGAAGGTGGGATCACTATAAGCGACATGAGTGGGCCACCTTACAAGGTCAAGGCTATCTATGCATATAGCTCGGAACACGACGATGACCTAAAATTCCCCGAAGGTCAAATCATCACTGTCAAGGAAGAGGAGGATGACGATTGGTTCTTTGGCGAATATAATGATGAATCCGGGTCTCATCAACAGGGCCTCTTTCCAAAGAACTTTGTGGAAAGATATGAGCCGGTGACCCCTCCACGTCCGACGAGAACGACCCATGCACGCCAACCAACCGCGCCGGTCCCTATTCCTCCACAACCGGAGGAGGCAACCAAGCCTGAAGCCTCTCGCGGCCCGGAGTCGGAGCCAGAGCCGGAGCCCGAAGCAGATGCCGCGGAAAAGGAGGACGAGGATGAGCCATCAGAGCCTGTAGCACCTGCTCCAGCTCCTGTACAAGCCTCGAAACCCCCTCCGCCCCCACGAGAAGCGGTCGCTTCGCCACCAGCGCAGCCTATCAAGCCCGCCCCGCCAGCCGCACAAGCCGTGCCCGTGTCGAAACCGACAAGCCCATCAGTCGCTGAGAAGCCGTCTTCGTTCAAGGACCGCATTGCTGCGTTCAACCGTGGCGGAGCCAGTGCTCCTCAAGCGCCGCCAAAACCTGGGGGCATTGGTGGTGGATCTGGGTCATCAGGTTTTGTAAAGAAGACATACATGGCCCCTCCACCTGCCCGTAATGCATACGTTCCTCCTACGAGCTCCGCACCCATTGCGAAGGTATACCGTCGAGACGAAGACCCAGAGTTCGCCAGAGCGGAGGCGCCCGAAACAGAGTCTTCGGAGCCAGCTCCAAAGGCCGAAGAGCCTGAAGAAGATCAGCCCAAACCCATGAGCCTCAAGGAACGTATGGCCCTCCTACAGCAGCAGCAGCTTGAACAACAGGCGAGGCACGCAGAAGCAGTATCCAAGAAGGCGAAACCCAAACCACCTCCTAAGAAAGCTGCCCCACCCCCACAGCCCCGTACGAGCACAGAAGGGTCCGCCGGGGCTGAGATGCCTCGGGAGACCTCAAGGACAAGCACATCATTGCCAGAGCGGCCGGCACCGCCAGCTCGAGTGCTGTCAAACGAATCAGCTCAAGCTGTTGCGAGCCCGGAGCACACAGAGGCAAGTGAGTATCTCATGGCGCCGAAGGACGATGCCGCGGAGAGGTCAGCCTCGGAAGCAGGGGATTCGGTGCAAGAAGAGGAAGCCGAGACACGCGAGGAAGCGGGAGATGAAAACGGAGAAAGGGAAGAGGACGAAGACGAGGATGAGGAAGAAGAGATGGACCCGGAAGTACGCAGAAGGATGGAAATCCGAGAAAGAATGGCGAAAATGAGCGGTGGGATGGGTATGGGCGCTATGTTTGGTGCACCGGCATTGCCGGGCATGCCAACCCGGAAATCGTCGAAGCCAAAGTCCACACAGCCATCTGGCGTCGCAGAAGACGAAGATTCCGCTGGTGGTCCGCCGCAAGCGGTTCCTGTCATGCCTGGAATGGGTATGCCACCAGGCATGGCTCTGCCGGGAATGGGTGTGCCAAGGCCAGCAAAACAAGAGCCCGAGGTTGAGCAGACGGTGGATAAGGAGGACGACGAGGACGAGGAGCCTGAAGCAATTTCGAAGACTCGCAAGCCGGATGAAGTTCCAGATATTGAGGACGTAAGGGAACAGGCCGAGGACGAAGAGGAACGAGCAGCACAGCCCGAACGAGTCGTTCCTACGCGCCGTGACAGCCGACCACCGCCTGAAGCCCCTACAAGCCCAAGAGCAGCGCCCCCAGTGCCCTTGGGCTCACGACCTCCACGAGGACCACCACCAGATTCAAGGCCAAGTCTGGACCTTTCAGAGCAGACACCCAAATCCACAATAGATCGAGCTGCACCACAAGTTCCCCGAGGCGCACCTCATGAAGAACGAGGGGCTCCACCACCACCACCGCATGTGTCAAGCCCGCCAGCTCCGCCATCGAATCCTCCAGTGTCTGTCGCTGAAAAGCGTGCAAGCAGGCCACCTCCACCTGTACCCGGTGCCATTGATACGAACGTAGGCAGGGCACCACCCCCGCCTCCTCCTGGCCAGCCACCTCGGGCTAGGCAATCTCAAGACATACCTCGACCACCGCCCCCAGTACCGAGCGCGACTTCACCGATAGCGGATGGTGATTATGACCCCTATAATTATGAGTCGAATCCTTTGGGAGCCCCTACACCCACTGGAGGCAGAACACCGCAGCTTGAGGGCAAATCAGCATTCCCGCTTCCACAGCCTGATGATGGCGACCTTTACACCTCGCCGTCGAATTCTCTACAGAGCCCGACCTTGAGAGCAGCACCACCCCCTCCTCCACATGGATCTGCGCCAAGAGCCATACCTCCTCCAATCCCCCCGCCAGCGGCCCACGAGGAGGAGTCTGACGAGGAAGAAGATGATGAGAGCGAGGATGAGGATGAGGAACCAGTAGGCGTACATAACCCAGCAGCAGGACGCAAAAGCGAAGAGCTCCATCACGCTGGTTTGCCTTCACTTGGCCCTCAAGGTCGGGCACCTCCACCCCCTCCGCCGGGTCAGGCACCCATGTCGCCTCTCTCTGGGCAAGGCGGTGCTCCCGACCTTTCGTCATCAGCTCCACGAGGTCTGCCTCCACTACCTCCTGCTATTGTGCAGGAACCTGTTCGTGAGCCTGCGCCTTCTCGCCCGTCAGAGTCCATCCCCCGCAAATCCTACGATGGGCGCAAATCACTGGATGTGCTAGGACAGGCACAGACAAGGAGGTCAATCGATGTGCCGCGACCCAGTGCTGACATTGGCGATTATATCGCCTCCGACGTGGATCTCGGCCAAAATAGTGGTTGGTGGACTCAGAGGAAGGCCGCACCTCCTGCGCTGCAAGGACGCTCTGATATTATCATTGACTTTGAGGAGTCAACAACGATGCAAGGGCAAGCCCTGATCACCAAGCACGTGTATGTTCTGTATATGGACTATTCACAGACCATCATAACAGCTCGTTTCACCGAAACTTCTCCAGAGGTGGACCTCCAGCAAAGGCACGAACCTCCTCCAGCTCGATTGCGCCAAGATCAGCTCGAGGCTGCGCACGGCAAGATCGGCACACGCTTGGCTGCGACCGCAAAGAACAAGGAGAACCACGTCGTCGGCGATGGCAGTTCCTTGACTCTGGTACACGAGCTACTTCGCTCCTTCCCGGAGGCACTAGCGCCGGTGGGTACTCGTGCTTTTGGTGCAGCGGTATACGCCAACATAGGAAACGCGTCAGTCCAGCAGCACGATGAGATCCGCGCCGGCGATATAATATCTTTCAGAAACGCCAAGATGCAGGGCCATCGTGGTGCCATGAAGCAGAAGTACAGCATGGATATGGGCGAGCACGTGGGTGTGGTGGTCGACTGGGACGGCACCAAGAAGAAGGTCCGTGCGTGGGAGCAGGGCCGTGAGAGCAAGAAGGTCAAGGTGGAGAGCTTCAAGCTTGGGGACCTGCGGTCGGGTGAAGTGAAGATTTGGAGAGTAATGTCTAAAGACTGGGTGGGGTGGGGCAGTACATAGAATCCGAGCCCTTGAAATTAGTTACGAACATGCTTGCATACAGAACATTCCCTTTCTTGACTGCAAAATTTCTGAGCACCATTCGCTGAAAGTGTGCAGGCTACTGGCATGCGTCTCTGCTGTATCGAATGCAGATTTGCTGTCTAAAGAGACGGAGGCTGATCGAAGCCTGGTGCGCCCACAAGTAAGCAGAAACGTATGCTATATCGACCATCTTTCGTTATTTTCATCATCTGGAATAGAGAGGCCCCTGGACCCATCCTACTATCATACATGCACTGGTTGCTCATTGTCATGTGTTAGCACTGCGCCTTATACCGCACCTTCGGTAGCCCTTAGCCGTTCCCTCAAATATCCGACCAAGCCGCCAACGAGCGTCCTTTCCGTGCCACTTTCCTTCACTCCAAATCCAGTCCATCCCTCGAGCACGTCTACCATTCTCTCAATCTCGGCCAACTCGATCCGAATCAGACTACCCTGTAGCACCTCCTCGTTCTCCCGATCCAACTGGTATGGACCCAACATCAAGCGAACAGACTTTCGCCGACCGCCCGCTCCGTTCGAGGAAGATGGGATCGTGATGCTGCCTGCTTGTGGACTTGGTAATTGTGAGTCCCAAGGGTAAGGTGTTGGATGAATCATGGAGCTTGTGTGGGATTGGGAGTAAGAGCCTGGGGCCGGGTGATGCAGGTGTTGGTTTTGAGGAAAGGCCTATTGTGGTGGGGAGAAGTGCTGAGGCATTTGAATTTGACATTGCGTTTTCTGTTCGCGGCGGGTTTGAACTAGCGAGTCGAAGGCGCGAATAGCGTGAGCGAGGAGGGCGCAGAGGTAAAAAAGAAGGGCTGTACCCAAGATTTGGTTGTGGTAAGGGAGCATGGTGCAGCAGCGCAGGATTTCTGCGCTTGTCGCCAGAATGGACTTGTTTAGGCTCAGAGCCGCGTCAAAGGCAATTGGTGTAGAATTAGAGAACGACAGGTCTGCAAGCCGAGTGAGCGCGGCTTGATGGCAAGCACAGGAAATTCCGGCTTGGGGGAGAGCTGGAGGGTGGTGATTGGAAGCCATGCCTTCCAGATCCAGTGTTGAGATGAGCGACAGGTCGCTATCGGCTATTGAAACGTCTGCTGTGCTGCAGTTGCTGTTGACGTACTGGTTAAGTAGGCTTCTTGAGTCGTTGGTATGTGCAGCCTGAAAATTTGGGTGCATCCAGGAGGGCTCAAAATTGCTTTGATCCAAGCCCTCCATTTCGCCCATGTCGGACAGAGGCGGCGTCATCATGCTTTGTTTTGGAAGCCACAAGGGATTTGTGTCGAATATCTCGCCGTCCACGATACATTTTCGGGGAATGTCTAAGCCGCTGTGCGGGCTCAGAGGGCCGCTGCCATACTGGTGCTTCCTGGAGAGGGATCGGAGGGAGATGCTGTAAGTGCATACTTCGTTTCTGCCGTCACAGCGTTTACACCTAGGTTTCGACTTGGTGCGCTTGACTTTTGCAAGATTGCAGGCGTCGCACGAGTTTCGCAGTTGGGGTCCGGGAGACTGGCTTGACTTGGACGTACTCATGGTGTCGAACAGTCTTTGCTGTGTACTTGATCGCAAGAGTTTATAACATGTAGTTGTCTTAAGGAGCCAGAGAGATTATCGACCCAGAACACGGGACATTTCTTTTGTGATTCACAGGATATGAGCAAGTAGTATTGCAAGATTTAGAGACTTGGGGCCAGTGATTAATGTAGCCAACTGACCGCTTGATCGAGACCTCGCAGACAACCTATGACTGGATAGCTCGAGCTGCATGCTAGAGCTGACCGCGTCTTGAGAGGGCAAACGTGAAACGGAACGCTAACTGTGGCTTTGACTGGACGGCACAGGTAGGGCTTGGTCGACGGGGACATTAGTCTTGTAAGGGCGACGACAGATAAAATTTCATGAATCGGGACTGTGTATGCGAAGCTGTCTTGGTACTGCTAGGTATGAGCCGAATGACGTGAAAAAAGCTCGTCATTTGCATGACAGTGTGACTGCAAGTGAAGGGAGTGGTAACGACTACCGGTCATAATGCCGAACATGATCATGGCACATTTGTGGCTTGATCAAAGATGCATAGCCCGTCGGAGGTCAACGCGAGAAATTTGTGCGAGGTAAGCCTTGCTGTGCACGCTGTGGGCGTCGCGATTCAAAGCTGTGAAGTAAGAGTAGACTAAAGGCCGCCAGCACCACTGATGATACTTATTGCAGTCGATGTCTCAATGAGATTCCGGGGACACGGTGTGTTCGGTGAGACATCATTGATACCAGCGACGAGAAGTTTGCAGCGTGTAGATATTGTTGAAAAGGCCTGCGAACTTAACATCGGCGTGGTGCATGAGCATCTCCACAAGGCTATGAACAGCATGGATGCGTTCCGTTTTGAGAAAAGCTCAATGCATTGTCAACGCACGTGCATTAAGTTCATCGGACGTAGGCTTCAGCCATCTTTCGGAAAGCCAACATGAAGTCAGAAAGAAGTTAGCAGCGATGCAGTCTTCAGCAAGCCCCGTTCAGACCACGTTCACGCCACGATGCGGGCTGGTCCTTCCGGCCAAAGCTCGTAAGAGCAAAAGAATGGTTACAGGTGTCAGAGACGTCTCTGGTCGTCACCAATCGACTCTGTGCGTTTTCCAAAAGCTTGCCAGAATTCGTGAAGCGATTTGGATGGCGCCAAGGCAAGGCCAGACTCCATGTGGCTTACTTCAGGCTACCTGAGCCTTGCAGAAATGTTATCTGACCGCGGGAAGAGGGGCTGTTTGGACTGTGTTGTTTGAAGCCACCAGCTCAGATAGGCAAGCCCAACAGAGGCTGGAATTCTAAGTCAGTGCTTTCGTCGTCGGTCAAGCTGGCCTTTGGGAGCCTGAGTCATTTGATGAAATCTCGACCCATTTACGTGGCAGTTTTCCTGATGGCGTCTGTTACGGGGGTGCTCTTCGAGCTGGGCCATTCTCAAAGCGGCGGTGTTCCAGGCGGACAACACTCTTCTGCGACCGTAGAAGGGTCATATAAATCGACTAGCGGAGTGAGCAGAGTCATCAGTCGGTGGCAGCTATGTTGAGCTTTGCAAGATAGTCTTAGCTAGGATTGAAGAGACAAAAGTCATCAAGCTTTGTTTGTGCACAGAGAGCAGACGGAGATCCGGGCCGAACATCTGCCGATGGGTGGTAGTCAGCACATCTCCTAACTCGGTTGTTCGCGGGGACTTAGCTGGGCCCGCTGTGGGGGTCTCCAGCGGCTAGCCTCGCTAACGTTCCTCTACTCGCAGCTGACGCCAATGTCCTGTTCCTGTCGTCCGGCTAGCTCGTGTCGCCCGCCTGAGGTTCTTCTCCTACTTCGACAGAACCGCAGGAACTTGCGCGCACGCGAAGCACGACATGATCAACACCTAACGATTACATCCATCGTTGAACGTCTCCCGTGCTTCCAGCTTAAGCTGCGCGTTCAATGTCCGAATCGTTGCGGCTGAATACAACACGTTACTGACTTGCACTGTGTTGAGAAATCTTGACAGGCGAGTTGAGATCATGTTATTGAAGACGTTGGTAACGGCAGCGAAGCCGATTGTGCCTCCCAGAACGCGGTGCTGAGTAATGCCACCCATTGTGACCGCTTGAGAATATCGTTAGCGAATGTGTGTCAAGCTTCTACTGAGGTTGGTCTCTTACCAAGGTGCTTCGACTCCACAATGAAACCTACCATGTAAAGCATCGTTGTCACAGTCATGCCTGACCCAAAACCAATGATGACTCAAAAGCATATACAACTCCGTTGATCCGAAGCTTTGGAGGTATACCATATAGCAGACCAAGTCCCACAATTTGGAGCACGGTGCCAGTGAGCACCACGAAAATCGAGAGTATTTTTGCCGCTGATATGAAGGAACCTGCCATCACCGATGCAAGAGCATTTGGCAGCGAAAACGCAAGCAGCTGGAAACCTGCATATAACGGTGACGACTGGTTGACTGCCTCAAAGCGTGGGGAATCGTGATTAGCATTAGTGCGTACGGAGCACCAGCTAGCAAGATAGTCCTGGACGAAGGGTCAGTGTCCTCACTACGTAGCAGCTGAGAAGGTTTCAACAATCATGAAGGCGCCCAAGATGATTCTTCTGGTTAAAGTCGCCCAAGGAGGCACTGCAGAAACAGGGGACCCTCGCCACCAAAGGAATCTTTGCCACCAGACAAACCCAGCAAAGAGAATCGTGGCTAGAATGAGCAGCACGATCACGAATGGCGAAGACCAAGGACATTCATTCCCGGCCTCTACCATCGCGCATACGAACAGCACACTTGCGGTCAGCAGCGAGGAGAACCAGACCAAGTCAAGCTTGCGCAAATTGGCTCTGACGCTGAGGACTTGTTCATCTTTTGCTGTTTGACTTCGGAGTGGGAACCCTGCTGGGATTGTGATGGGTAGTAGAGCAAGAGCTGCGATGCCGACCGGAATGCTAGACAGAGTGAGCACCGTGACGCTTTGAGGGGGCGACCTGCATACTTGATGATGAATATCCACCGCCAAGTCGTTCGATCATTGATGGCTCCACCAATCAATGGACCCAACAACATTGCAATCCCGATATCGAAGGCACCGATACCGCTGTATAGTGCTCGCTTTGCAATCGGAACCTGTTCCAGCATGCAGACTGCACCATCAACAAAGAGGCCGGAACCTCCCATGTCTTGGAATGCGTGGAAAGATGATCCTACATGTGCGAGTGAACAGTGAAGTGCACGAAGAAGAGTCATGCTTACAGCTGTAGAACTGTCTGGGTGGCTGCACAACTGGTTTAGAAGACAATGGAGATGGCGAAGGAGACGGCCAGAACGAGCTTTCGTCCAAACAGATCGCTGAAATTAGCTACGATGATGACACAACCTTTGTCATATCGGGTAACGAGATATTCAATGGCATGGATGGCGCATTCCTGGTGTTGGTGAACAGGTAATTGGTTGCTCCCCACTTGCTGTCTTCAAATGCTCTTAGGCTGTTTGTGGTTGACACGAGAGAAGTGCTAACGACGGTCATGTCAAGCGCTGCAAGGAAGAGGCTCATGCAAATCCTACGCCCAGATCCGAACACATTGAAGTCATAGGTTTTTTGCATTCACTTGCGCCAAAGTCACGCCGTGAAGACGAGGTCCCTGAATGAAGCTGGCGGTGGGGGTTTCCGATGGTTCTCATGTCGATGCTCCTGTATCCGAATCGTTTCGAGCCTTGGGTCTGTTCTGCATTTCAATGCCAGCCTGAAACTTTATTGGTTTGTCCGGTGCCATTGTCGAGGCAGGTCGTCGCATGCGAACACCGGAGACACGGTATGGATTTGAGTTTCGATATGTGCTTTCCCCTTCAATGTCGCCTTTCACGAGTACACAAGGTTGCAAGGTTCGCTCAAACAAAAAGCTCATGAATGCATGTGTCTGAAGTGAACTGGTTCAGTTGTGGATATGGGGACCATTTGCGCCGTTCGCGACCTGGCTTGACCTCGGGCTGGCGAGCTGATTACTGATTATCGTGACCGCCAAGGAGACCGCCCATAACACGAATCATGGCCCTACGTCGAGTTGCTTCTCCTCAGTGCGCATCAGCCTGTCAGCTCAGGCTGACAATAGTCTATTGGTCAATATCCTGATCAGTTCCGAGATATGTTCTTTATACAGTGCCCGGGGAAACGTCGAATCAAGTCCCGATTTTCCTCACGACTAGCCATGTGGGAAGCAGAGCCAAAGCCCAAAGCCCGAAGTTGATGTACACGCATCCAACTTCCCCCATGATCGCGATGCTGTCGAGCCCGTACTGTGTTACGTTAGTGATCCAGCCTCTCGAGCTGCGGGTTTTCGCATTTGTACAGGCGCATTGACTATATTCACAGACGTCGAGTACACCGCTGAGCACCGCTGCAAGTGCCTGGGCAAATACCACAGTAGGTACTTTTGCAAGTAGTGTGGCAAGTACCACAGCAAGTACTTCAGCAGGCACGATAGCAAGGACCTCGGCAAGTATCTCAATAAATACTTCCGTAAGCACTTCAGAGAAGACCTCGGAAGGTACCCCGTTGATGTCGCCCTGACAGTACAAGCGCCTGAACAATTGCGGTCATCCATAAGTTGCTTGGGGGTTGACTTACAGAGACTGCTTGTACAGCCGATTCTGTCCCTCGAAGGAGTCCAGCAAAACGGACGATCTCCGCACCGTTCTTCGATATCTTCTCAATGAGAAAGTAGCTGGCGGTGTCAGTATGATTCCGTGAGTTGTGCGATACGCGACTTACAGGTACATGTAATTGACTTGAAAACCAATTACCATGAACAAAAACCAGCTCCACCCTCGTCCAAAGCCAATGTCAACCCAATCGTAGGATGGCCGCGTTTTGTGATACTCGGTGACAATAATGGTTCCCCAAATCCACCAAGCACCCTGAAGCACCATGATGACGGCGAATGAGACCCTCGCACGGAGCTTGACTGGCAATCCAGCTCTGTCAAGGAAAGCGCCGAGAAGGTTTCCGGACAGCATGGCGACGATGCCCGAGACAAAGCTGGCCAGAGCGCGAGCGCGGACACTGAACCACAAGCCCTGAAAGGTGAAGTATACTGACTCGGAGAAGACTGCTTGCGCGATGAGAGGAATTATGAGCACAAAGTCTTTACTCACAAAGAGCTTGGCCGTCGCGAGCAGCTCAGAAAAGTCGCTTGAGTCCTTGGAGACGCCACAATGGACCACGACGCCGTCTGACCGTTGGACTTGGGAAGGAGGCGTTAAAAGTAAGCCTACGAAAGGGGCTGCCGCTTGGATCGCAATGAAGATCTGGTAGACAGTATAAGACACCGAGCCAGCGGTCGACTTGTTCGCGTTGATCCCAAGGTTGATCGCACCCCCAAGGACCTGACCTCCGATCCTGAACGTGAGCCACAAGCCAAGGAAGCGGCCTTGGTTGTATGGCTCTGGGTATGAAAGAGCAATTGCAGCTTCAGCCATCCAAAAGAGACCGGCGCCGAGTCCGCACAACGCCGCTCCAAGTAGCAAGAACCATTCAGTGTTCCATCGATTGTTGCAGTAGAGGCCTGCTGCATATGGCGCATAGCCTGCAGCACCAATGACCAATGTTGCCCGTACTCCAATGCGCTTCACGAAGACACTGCTGAAAGCACAAGTGACCACCATGAGGCAGAATGTGAGTGCATTTGCTGCGTTGACAAGTGACGGGCTCTCTTCGCCGCCGCCGCCGAGACTGTTCATGGCGCCCCATATGCCTGGGCACCTGAATGAGGAATAAAGGTCAGTACCCTTTCGCTACATCCCACAGACTTTCCCACGTACCCGAAGTTGCACAATCCTAGAATAATAGCGTTGTAATAGGTCGAACGATACCATTTGACTGGATACCTTTTCCGATGGTCATCCTGGAGCTCGATTTCCTCCGGCGAGGTCACTGCGGTCTTGCTGTCCATTGTAGACCGCGGTAGATCGGATTGAGATACGCGACGAAGGGAAAGCGACAAGTCAACCCTGGTCAGGGTAAGGTACGTGAACTTATATTTACCAACATGATGGTAGCATGGGCTTCGATACGTATTCCACGCGAAACAAAGTTTCAGGCAATCGCTCGCTCGCCTCTCGCACGCAATCCGAGCTAACCTATCGCATCAAGAAAAGCGCGTTAGCTATGGGCATCAGGATCAAGACCCACTGATGGCTGACAGCTCGCCATACTTGGTCCCTGCATCTTGCAAGATATCGGATCCCACTTGAAGCACGCCAGGTGCAAGTCGAGGATGTGTAGTTAGTTGTAGACGGATAGTTTTGGGCGCTGATGATCTGCACAAGGCTGCTTCCACGAGTGTTCTAGCCTGCATCTGCAGCCTTCTTGCTACCACAGGACAACATGTCTTCCTGTCCTCATGCACTTCACTTCATTTGTCGACCTCACTGCTTGGATACCGCGTTCGACTGTAGACACCCTCAGCTCCTCCCGATGTGAGCTCGGAGACGCGTGGGTCTCTCGCATCCCTAGACGATGGTGTGCTGATCAACAGCGATGGCGCAACATATGTGCTCCTGCAGTGTGGAACCCGTCGACAAATATACCGTATCTCAAGCCTGATGCGCGGGGCTGGAGATGTGATATACCTTTACTTTCAGCCGCATATATATTGCGGCTCAAGATATATCAACAGTCGTTGCTCACTTTTATTCAAAAGTTGTGAACAAGTGTGAAAATGGCGTCCACTCAGGAAGGCGCAAACACGCGCCGACCATGGATTATGAACGCCTTTGCCATGACCGCACCAGGCCACCTCGCTCCTGGTAATGAAAGCCATGTCAAGGTCACACCGCACAGCTGATATTCCCAGGACTATGGCGGCACCCGTCACAGCAGAAGCAGGACCTCAACCACTGGGTTCAGGTTGCGAAGACCTTGGACGAAGCCAAATTTCACGGTCTCTTCTTCGCTGATGTCCTTGGGATATATGATGTCTACAAAGACAACAACGATGCGGCCCTTCGATCTGCCGCTCAGATACCAATTCTTGACATCAGTCTGCTGATGTCAGCCCTAGCGCATGCTACTAAGAACCTTTCCTTTGGCATCACGGCCTCGACAACGTATGAGAATCCTTACGCGCTGGCTAGAAGGTACTCGACACTGGACCATCTGACCAATGGCCGAGTTGGCTGGAACATTGTAACCAGTTACTTGGAAAGTGCCGCGAAGTCGTATGGCTTCGACAAGCTTGTTGAGCACGACCAGCGATATGAGATGGCTGACGAATTCTTGGATGTATTTTACAAGCTGCTTGAAGGTAGCTGGGAAGACGATGCTGTGGAAGCAAATCGGAAAACCGGGGTCTACACGAACCCAAGTAAGGTGCATAAGATCAAGCACAATGGGTATATTCAATGATCTTGACGCTACTGACGGTGCTGACTTGACCACTAGCAAATTCTTTCGATGTGAAGGCCCTAACCTGGTTGACCCATCACCGCAGCGAACGCCATTCTTGCTTCAAGCCGGCGCCTCAGCAGCTGGCAAGAGATTCGCAGCCAAGCACGCCGAAGCCGTCTTCCTGCCCGGCTTGGTCCCAGAGAAGACACGTGCAATCGTGGACTCGATGAAGGAGCTTCTGAAAGAGGTCGGTCGATCCGAAGATAGCATCCGCTTCTTGGCGGGCGTTTTCATCGTCGTCGATGAGACCGACGAGAAAGCCCAAGCCAAGTTTCAAGACCTCTTGCAATACGCGAACCTCGAAGGCTCAGCTGCCCTCTTCGGAGGCTGGAGTGGTACAGATCTCTCCGCATTCACCGACGACGAGGACTTCAGCTTCAAGGGGCCTCCCGCCATTCAGTCAATGATCAATGCGTGGACTGCCACTGTTCCGGGAACAGAGGGCCTCAAGTGGACGAAGAGGCGAGTCCTGCAGGAATTGGCAATTTCAGGCGCGCACCCAAGAGCGGTTGGAAGCGCGAAGACGGTGGCCGATATTCTGGAGCACTGGGTTGAGGCGGCCGGCGTCGACGGCTTCAACATCTCGTATGCTACGACTCCGGAGACGTTTGAGGATTTGATCAAATATTTGTGGCCTGAGCTGCGGCGAAGGGGTGTATTGCAGGAAGAGTTCGCTGGCTCGTCCATGAGGGAGAACTATCTTCAGGATGGGAAGGGAGCACGAGTCAGAGAGGGCCATCCGGCGCTACAATTTAGGAAACTGTGAGCGCAGGTTGTTGTACATGACAGTGAAGATGTAGGGAGACAACTTACCAAAATATACCAAGAATTGTGTCCATGCTAATTGACTTGGAAATTGACGATGTGCCCCGCCAGGTCGATGATTGCACGTCGAAGTGGAAATTCGAGCATCACATCCAATGAGATCTATGGTCTTCCATTTGATCAAGTGCCAATCTGGGAAACTTTGTCCCTATGAGTCGAAATTCTGATGGGGCATGAGAGGATGGACCTTGCAGCTTCGACATGCCCGCTTTTCCCCTCACGCGACTCCATAACATCTCCATAAGGCCGATAACGATGCCACCACCTTCGTTCACCAGAGATCCATTTAAAGATGGCAAGGTAGGGCCATAATTCCCTTCTGTCTCTGATCCGCCGCGCCGCGCAAGCCTAACCACCCATGTCTCGACCCTTCTCCGACCAACTCATCTTCATCACCGGCGCCGCCAGCGGCATTGGACGCGCCACCGCCCTCAAACTCGCCGCCCAAGGCGCCCACCTCGCCCTCTTCGACATCTCACCCACGCTGAGCGAGATCGCGAGCGAGTGCCGGGACCTGAGCGGCCACGAACTCCGGTACGCGATCCTCGACGTCTCCGACTACGAAGCCTGCCGAGACGTGCTGCTCGAAGCCTGCGGGCGGCTAAGGGTCCACCACGTCTTCAACTGCGCGGGGATAAACCCGACGGAATGCGAGCTGACGGACACGACGAACGAGTACTTTGATCGGTTGTGGAACGTCAACGTCAAGGGGTGTTACCACGTGACCAAGTTGATGATCCCGCACATGCTTGCTCCGGGGGCCAGTTTCGTCAATGTGGGTTCCGTTTGCGGGTTGCATCCGCAGGAGAAGATGGCGCTTTATTGCGCGACCAAGTATGCTGTGACCGGGTTTTCCAAGTCGATGGCGCTCGAGCTGGGACCGAAAGGTGTTCGAGTGAACGTTGTTGCGCCGGGGTTCATCAATACGCCGACGAACTCGAGTGTGGTCGCTGGACCGGAGATGATGGAGAAGTCGAGCCAGCGGGTCGCTATGGGCAGGATGGGCACGCCGGAGGAGATTGCTGATGCTGTGATCTACCTGATGAGTGATGCGGCGAGGTACTGTAACGGGACTGTGCTTGAGGTCAATGGTGGAACAGGATGATTGAGACTCAGCAGCACGTTTGAATATGACCTTTCCGATTTGTATAAGTATTTTGGTTCTGCCAGCGAGGGACGGCAGCAATCGATCAGAAAGTCATGAACACATTTCATTCGTGATAGTCAGCTCTCATAGCCAACCAGATTATCTACCTTGCACTGTTCTCATCATCGTCATCTTCTTCATCCTCGTCCTCGTCGCTTTCGCCTGCATCTTCAGCATCTTTCACGCTCTGAGCAGCCGAAGCCTGCTCCGAAACGGGATTGCGCCTCCTCACAAAGTCTTGCGCGTGTGCAAGTGAAATTGCCGTGGTCATCCTCTGCAATGGGCTCGCCGACGCAGTTGGCTTGCCACTCTGTATCCTCTCCAATGGCCGTGCCTCCTCTTCATCAACGACCCTACCGTCACTCGGAGGCCCGGGCTGGGTATCCTCATCCGATGGAACACTGTAAGGTAGGTCCACGTCCCTGCTGGCTCTGAAACGACCAACATTAGTGCAGTGCTCGTTTTCAACGCGGAATATTGTCCAAATAGCACGGCGGCAGACTTCGGACAGAGATACCATGAATGATAGAATTGCCGAGTGCTGGAGTTGGCTTCGGAATATGGCGTAGAATATCCAGTTGAAACGCAAGATAGGGTCGATTATCATGGCGCCATAATACCACCAGACCTTCTTGTAGCCGAGCTCTGAGCGAAGGAAGCGGTTTGAGGCGCTTGTGTGGCCGAGCGACCAGTCCATGAAGATGTCCCAAAGAGAAGTGTATATGCCATTGATGGTGGCGAAGACGACAAAGACGGAGAACGAGGCGTCGCTTGGCTGAATACGGTACAAGGAGAGGGTCATGTAAAACACAATCGTGGCGAGATATTTGCCGCAGTTGAGGAGGTGGGGGAAAGCATTTTTGGTCTCGAAGTATCGGCGCAGGCACTGCAAGAAGCGCCAGATTCCTGGAAGTGCGGCAAAGAACCCTAGCAGACGTGAGTTGGACGAGTTGCATTGAGTTGGTGATACCCAATTATGGGCGTATAGGCAGAAAAAGACTTCAATGTTGCCAAGACTGTAGGTCAAGGAGCAGAACATGTCGCCCAGGAAGAAATCGCGGAACTCGACCGAGAAGAGCCCTGCGAGAAGAAGGCGAAAGCTTGACTGGGCAAGCCAGAGACGGCTCTTGTGGTAGAGGATTGGTAGTGGCATAAACACTGTCAGGACAGACAATCCAACCAGTATCACGGGCCAGTATATGAAGAGGTCCTCATCGTAGCCGCGTGTCCAGGGGTGGAAATTAAGAAGCAGTATCAGTCCAAGGAGGAAGTAGAGGAAGGCTGGGATCTCCAAGAGTTGCCTCCAGTCCAGGTTGTGCCTAGTGTCAAACTCGAAGATGAAGACGTAGTTGATCTTGTGTCTAGTCCACACGCGGGCATCCAGGCAGAAGAAGACGAAGAGTAGTAACATCAAGAAGTATCCGCCATAAAGCTGAAGTAGGTAGCTCGTAGAAGTTTGTAATGGTAGCGTGGCAGGGGTGTTTTGCGTAATTATTGAACCAGCATATATGAGAGCAGGAATCGCGAGGCCTGTGCCAGACCCCAAGAATAGTCCACTTCTGAACATGCTGTCTGTCAGATCTTCCGGTTTCCTGGTTCGCCCGCGTAATTTGCTGATCGCGATCTTGCGATTGCCGCCAGCGAAATACCGCGCGTAGAGGTCCTCGACCTGTACAATAAACTGTTCCACGACGTTGCTCTGAACAAAATAAGCTTTGTTGACTCGCTCATTGAAAAATTGATAGGTCGGACGCGCTTGCACAGCTTTGTCGTATTTCTTGTTGATCTTCCGAAACGCGGTCCGGTTCAAAAGTGTATAGCTTTTGAGTAGCTCCAAGCCGCGATAGAACTCCTGAAGCGCCTGTTTGAGCAAGCGTTTTGCGCGATCGTACGGCACTTTGTCATCTTTTGTGTCTCTTCGTTCGTAATCTCGTTGGTCATCGTTGGGAGGTCCATTTTGGATCGACTGGGCATTGCTTTCGAGATCTTTGGCATTGGAAGAGCCGGCGCTGTCGTGTTCTTCCTGATTGCGCATCATTCTTTCTAAAGCTGCAGTATTAGGTCCAAACCTGTATTGTCCTATCCTCAACTTCTGCTCGATAGCAGCATACCACGGTCTTGGGTCGGCAGTTGGGTCATGGTTGTGTTTTCGCTTTGCCTGCGATATCGCTTCACGGATGTCGCGCTCAACCCCATTCATAAGGCCATTACTTTCGTCGCCTTCGTCTATTTTGGATACCTTCCTTTTCCTCGCTTTCCGTACTTCGCGGACCCGAAGATCCCGCATTTTGTGCAGCTGTGATCTGAGGAGCTCCAGTCTGTCCGTGGCCTCATCTTCTTTCGATTTGTAGAATGTGTCCACCATGACCAGCTGATTTTCGAGGAAGTCAAAGAACTCGTGCTGCCGATCTTCGAACTCCTTGTACGGACTCTCCTGCAACTCTGCACCGCGACCGCGGCCCTTCTTCCCATGGTCGTGGAACTTGTCTGCGAAAAATCTTTTGATAAGGGAGTGTTCTCGCTTATGCCCCGAGCTCATGCTGTGAGGCATCGAAAATGTGCGTCGAGGGGCAGGTCGTCCGGATGCTGGAGACTCCATGTCGCCTGTGTTCGAATTTTCTGGGTTGCGCGCTATACTGTACTTGTCATTGGATGCCGTGGTCGGTCTTCTTTGGAGGTTGCGCTCGCCATGTTCATTCGAATGAACAGGGCTCGACGGTGACATGGCAGGTCCTGGCAGCTTGAGGTACGGCGGCCCTGCTGGCTGGCTGCCGCTGCCATTTGGGTCTGTGATACTGCCGTACGATACATCGTTCTGCGATTCTCCTGAGTCTGGACGCAACAAGTCACGTTCGCTTGCGGAGGGGCGTCTGTTGGAGCGCTGTCTGCCCTGAAAAGACGGGTGTGCAGCCGGTGGGTCACGGCGTCGAAAGATTGCGGAGCGAGGAGTTTGTGGTGTCCGATTGACCTTTGCCAGAGACCGACTGACCGCCTTGACCTTCTTTTTACCGAGCTTGTAGTTGAGGTATTTCGCGCGCCATTCGGGGACAAGGTCTTCCTGCAGCTCCCTGGAGGGGCGTTAGCGCATGGAGTGGAGTAGACAGAAGCGCACTTACTTGGCGAACTTCATATCGCGGAGGATTTGAAGGCGACAACAGATGAGTCTGTTTCATGGCAAAGCTGGAGCTAAAGGTTGGCGGTCAATTGGTTCGAAATTGGCGCCAACCCAAGCTCGGCGGAGCTCTTTGGTTCGCGATTCGCCATACTGACGTCGCCGTTTTGTGGGGTCCTGCACTGTTGCGATGATACAGCTCCAGCCCGTTTGGCGCATGTTTGCTGCGCATTACTGTCATCAAGCAAACGAATCGAGTCCTTCGTGACTCACTACGGTGTTGAACGTCCTAACATTGCAGCTCGGAGAAACATTTGGAAGAGGTACCAATTCTATAGCAGACGCACGACCCCGCAAAGGTCATCAGGACACGATGGACTATGTTCTTGTGGAATTTGTCTCATGTCATTCGTAATGCTGTACAACAAAATTTCTTCTCGAAGAAGACACTCTGCACGCAAGCTGTCTAGTCTCTATCTCTTTTGCAAACGTCACGCTAGACGTGCCTCCTGCGTCCGAGACATACCGCCAGCCACGCTGATTTACCACTGGCCGGAGGTCTGGTAGTTGCGGCTGTCGGTGTTCTGGTCGTACTCGTGGCGCTCGTAGCGGTTGGGGTCGTACTCGGAAGCGCCCTGGCCGCGCTCGTAGTGCTCCTCGTACATGTTCTGAGCTCGGCTCTCGGCCTGCTTGCGAGCCTCGTGGCGCTCCCACTCGTTCTTGCCGTAGGTCTCAGCGAGCTTGTCGGCTTCGCCACCAGCAATGCCGGCGAGGAGCTCCTTGGCAAAGGCGTGGCTGACGACCTTACCTAGTGAGAATTAGATGTGAACAAGGCGCTAAATGTTGGAGAAGGCGTACGTACCGTCACGACGCTGCTTGTCCTCGAACATCTTCATGGCACCGAAAGAAGCGGCACCAGCAAGGAGCTCATGGCCGAAGCTTGCCTGGTTGTCAGGGTTCTCGCTGTAGACCTGCTCGTGAGCGTCACGTCCCTCGTCTGGAAGATGTTAGCATCAAGGAGAGAAGAACTGCCTGCGTAGTGCAAACAGCGGAGATGGTGTCTTACCCCAGAAACCCATGATGATTGATGTGTGTAAAGATTTGAGGTGTTAGTGCGTGGTCTTATGGATGGATGGATGCAGGTGTAGATGCGAAGCCAATTGCAGAAGCACAGGAGGAGAGGGGTTTATATGCTCAATTCTGCCCCTCGTCGCATATTCACGGGCTGACCCCCAGGAGCAGCTGCACCCGCTGCTTGCGAGGCGGGATGAATCGTGGTTGTCTAGCCCCCGCTATTGCCAGGGACCCTTCGCCCTGACGAGGACTGGTGGAGTGAAGGTGGCTGCCTCCGAAGCGGGCCTGACAAGCGTGCGTGTCCGGTGTGATTGGACGTCATGAGCGCAGAAATCCACTCGATGTGAGCTGTATGGTCCAGACGCTGTTGTGCATTGAAGTCAGGGTCAGCTCAGCCATCCTTATCCCGCGTCCAGACGTCGATCCAGGCACCTTCACGCCCACTCACGCCCAGCACTCGGAAGAGGCAGCGCTAAAAATGCTTGGTACTTCCAGAAGTCTTGGTATCATCCTCGTCGGCCATGCGCTTCGCTTTGATGCTGCGCCTCGACGTCGGCTCGCTGATCCCGAGTCAGGACGAGGAAGGGACTATTCAGCTGGAGCTGAATTGATGCCTCGTCGTGCAGGTTCAGGAGAAGTCCGGTCACACGCAGCATTTGGCCCGTCGTGAGCTCTGTTAGGTGGGACGCGATCAAAAGCTTCATCCTACCTACCTATGCGCGGCCCTGCCATCATCACCGTGGCACAAACGACGTCATGGCCAGGAATAGATCACCATTTCCCTGCACACGAAACAATCGAACAGGACACCTCGGCCTCTTCTGAAACGAGGTCGTCAAGCCTGGGATCCTTGTTGAGACAGTGTGCTGCGCACGCTATCGTAAGGAACTTGAAAGCATCATGTGATAACAGCCAATCGAGACTTGCTTTGGTCTGCTAGAGGACACAGATCTACCATAAACGTCTCATGAAAGAGAAAGATCATTCATCATAAATTTGGTATCTGTCTATACCTTTCTGACATTGACCGCTCGCCCGTTTGCTACTCTTTCCGTAACGTCGCTGGCAATCTTCGCAAAGCCAGGGCACAAAGAACAGTTTCTGTACTTGTCCACGAGCAAGCCCTCTTCCCTGGTCACAGCCGGCACCGGTCCATCAACGACTGCTTCCGTCTCGTTCTCGTCTTCATCTTCTTCCTCGGCATCGGCTTCCTTAGCAAGTTCATTTGCGACCACGTCGTCATATTTAGGTCGTTTTCCCTCTTCGACAAGCACTCCCCAAAGCGGGTCGACCGGTACACTTCCCAAGAACGGCACTCCGAACTCTGCGGCCATGACCTGTCCACCACCCTTCGAAAACAGATTAGCTTCCTCGCCGCAACAAGGGCAGACGTAGCCACTCATGTTCTCCACCACACCGATCACCCGCACACCGGTCTTTGCACAGAAATTGAGCTCTTTCCGTACGTCACTGACAGAGACTGCTTGAGGCGTCGTGACGATAACAGCACCAGAAAGCTCCGGCCCCTTGCGTGAAGATGCGCCGTTGGCGGCGGCAGCCATTGTGGTTCCGTCTGTGGGATTCGTAACTGATGCAGCTGATATTGTCGTAGGCGCGCCAATATCCTTCAGAAGCGTCTCGACGAGGGAAATGTGCTCGTCAGACGTGCCCGGTGGTGTGTCAATCAGAAGAAAGTCGACATCAGGCCATTTCGTAGTCGACAAAAACTGTCGAATCATCGCCGTCTTCTTCGGCCCACGCCAGACAACTGCTGTGCCTCGATCTGCGAGTAAGAATGCGAGCGACATGGCGTACATGGCGCCAACCTTCGTCTCGGCTGTGCTCGGTTGCGAGTCGTCGCTGATGCCCAAACTCGAAACATTCGGTGCGTCTGCGTTCGGGTCGGTATTCGTACTTGGCTTCGATGAGACTGCATCATTCTTCGTCTGTCCTGGAAGAGGATACGTAGCTGCTGGTGCAGGTCGTAGTTTCTGCTGCGCATGTACTTCTACGGGCACCCATCCACCAGGGGCTTGTCTGATTTTGGCATTTTCGATACCAAGCAAGCGGGGTATCGAGGGGCCAGTCAAGTCAACGTCCAATATACCGACGTTGTGGCCTTGCAGAGACAATGACAAGGCGAGCTGTGTGGTTATCGAAGATTTGCCTACTCCACCTTTCCCAGATAGTACCTTGAATCAGTCAGTCATGTACGGTGGAATTTGGTGGGTGGAGATGTATGGGCATACGAGCACGACATGGCGGACGTTGTCGAGTGCCATGTTTTGGATGTAGTTCAGTCAGGCGATTGTCTCGAACTTGACTGCGATGCGCAAAGCTTAGTCGAAAGTCGGATGTCTGGCATTATGGTGGTTCTCTGGTTGATAATGTCAAGCCGATGTCGCGTGGGTCGACTGGTGGCGTCGCGCCCAAGCTTTCTTCCATGCTGCCATGCTGACCAATCTTGGCAAGGCTGAGGCAGCTTTTCCAACTTACGTCGCGACAGGCGAAATGTAAGTCGTTGACGTCGACTTGGCTTATCGAGTCGGAAGCTGACTGACCGCAACTCACGAAAACCTGGTCATTCGAGCCAGTCGAGACTTAATCGTATTTCATGTATCAGATTTCGTTGCAGCATTTCTCTGACGAATAAAGTTGATCGATCAAATGGGGTTGAAAATTCGAGTAATGCCCACATTTGGAGTTCGGTATGAGCCTGGCCACCTCCACTGGCCGTTTATTTGCACCACCTGGACTATACTGCGCTAATGATTTCTCCCCTCCCAATCTTCCCTCCCTCCCAAATATCTATAAACCACCCTCGAATCCAAGTTCCTACACCTTGGATCCTCACTCGCCTCCGTATAGGTCCTCAACCCTGGCTCCCCAAGCACAAGCCTCGTCCCGACCCTCTCAGCCATCTGCACCGCCAGCCCAAAATCCTTCTTCATCAACTGTACCTTGAACCTGCCCTTGTACCCCTTCGACGAGGGCGCCTCCGGATCGACCCCCGGAACAGGATTGAACCGATCCACAATCGTATTTTGGCCCGTCCCCGCCGCATACACCTTGCTCAACACCCTCGGATCCAAGCCCGCGCGCATCCCCATGTCGAACGCCTCGGACGCGGCGATTGCGATCAGGCCCGAGAGGTAGTTGTTTGAGAGCTTGGCTGCGAGACCGAGGGACGGGCCGCCGCAGGCGATGGGCTCTCTGCACATGGTTTGGAGGACGGTGCTGAGCAGGGGAATGTTGGGGTCGCCTTGGGCGCAGCCGAGAAAGAAGGCTAGAGTGCCTTTTTCGGCGCCGACGACGCCGCCGCTGACGGGTGCGTCGTAGAAGGATGCAGATGCGGATTTGGATTTGATGGCGTCGCGGACCTTCAGGGAGGAGGCGGTGTCTATGGTGGAGCAGTCGATGAAGACTTTGGATGAGATATCGGTTGAGCATGCGCCGGTGTCGGAATTTAGGTAGACGTCGAGGACGTGAGAGCCTTCCGGGACCATAGAGATGATTATGTCCTGTCAGGAAAAGAGAGTCAGCTCGGCGATGATGAGTGAAGACTGATGAGGTAGAGGGGGGCCTAACACTATGTGCTGTAACTTCCTGCGCACTGGTCGCCTTTTGGAAGCGGCTGGGATCGTGGTCACACAATTCGGTGACGGCGGCCTCTGAGGCATCGAATATAGTTATTCGCGATTCTTCAGGCAGATGACCGGCAAGCCGTTGGACCATAGGCTTGCCCATGGCACCTATGCCAATAAAGCCGAAAGACTTGTCGCCGAAATTGGCCATCCTGATTTTGTATATAGCGTTGTTGAATTTATTGATTCGCTGAAACACGATAATAGGTGATGCTTTCAACACACCATAACCTAACCCTTTAGCTTCAAGTTGGTAAGAGCCGTCGGACCAACGGCGACGTCACTCCCTCACATGAGACGGACCGATCTTGTGCGGGGTATAATGCCATACAGTTGTTACTGATGACACAAAGTTGCGCCAATCTTCGATTCAAGGAGCTTCAGGGCAAAGCATTTGAAAGATGACGGAAAGGATGTATCATGGAATACATAAGTTCGAATTCCGGCGGCTTTCCAACTGAAGTCCTCGCTTAGGCCACTGAGTACCAAGCAATTTCTGATACCATAGTTCTTGGTCTCCAAGAGGGCAATGCATGTTGGAGCTATAACTTGGCTACCCGAGATGGCGTCCGTCAAGCTTCGCGCTCTTCAAGCCGGGCATTTCACCATACCCGAGTCCTCATTCATCAGCCCCTGCGACCCATCCTCCAAGCACCTCGTACCATCACTTTCCTTCCTCATCGAACACAAATCGCCCGATCAACATCTCACCCGCATTCTCTTCGACCTCGGCCTGCGACGCGTGTACGAGCGGTATCCAGAGCAGATCCAAAAGCACATGCTGAAGCGGCAGCCATTCGACCTGAGCCGGAACATTCTCACCAGTCTCAAGTCCGCACGCCTGACGCCCGATGACATTGACCACGTGATTCTTTCCCATGTCCATTGGGATCATATCGGCATGCCGTCGGACTTTGGACGTAGCACGTTTGTAGTTGGGCCAGGATCGGGGGAGGTGCTTGCTGGTCGGACGCACCAGGTCGGCAGTCATGCTGCATTCGAGAAGGATTTGTTGCCCGAGGGGAGAACATTAGAACTCAAACCACCTGGTGATGCTGCATCCCAGGGAGTGATATCCGATCAGGGCTTCTCTACGGAACGTCAGTGGCGTCCTCATGGCGATTCGGCCTTGGCGCCTCAACTTGAGCACACGCTTGATCTGTTTGGGGATGGGCTGGTTATAGTTGTGAACGCACCAGGTCACCTGCAAGGGCACATCAATCTGATTGCCAAAACATCGGATACACCTACGTATATGTATTTGGCTGGCGACGCTTGCCACGACAGGCGACTCCTTCATGGTGAGAAGCAGATCGCTGAGTGGGAGTTCGATGGTCACCCACACTGCATACATATAGACAAGCAAACGGCCGAGAAGACTATCAAGAAGATTGCGGCTCTGGAGAAAGTGGGTGTTGAGGTCATCTTTGCACATGACAGGGAATGGGAACGGAGGGAGCAGGAACGAGAACACAGTCGATTGATAGGATGATGTTGTTGCTAAGCTCAATCTCACGTAGCTTGAGTATCCTGGCTCTTTCATGCCATCGTAGATGCTGATATCGTGAACGTCGTAAATGGTGTCTTGACTATCTCTGTCGCTTTCTCGAATTGACATTTCGCCCTGCACCAACCTTGGGCCTACCGCCGCCGTTGCCCCCTCTGTCACCTGTGAGGATGCTGGGCAAATAGTCTTCGTCCATCAGACTTTTCTGCTTGGACTTCAAACTGATCTGGACCGCCCTAGTATACTCTTTCTGGTCCTCGGCCAACATGAGATCGTTACCCCAGCCTCCCTTGCCGCCTCCATGAACGCGTCCGTTTGATGATCCGGCGACAGGCTTCGGGATGCTGTATCGGTCGCCCCTCTTATTGTACTGAAAGTTCTTCTTGAGATGGAGAACGAACGTACCATTGCTCTTTGTCGAGCACGCAACTCTTGTAAGAGTCGGTTTGCCGCACCGATGGCAGAACTGCTTGTTCATCTCCTTGGTTGTGGCGAAACATGCGTGGCAACGCAAGACGTGGCTTTTGATCTGTTTCACACGGCGCATCGCTGTAGACAATAGGTCGAGGTTCATCTGTAGGAGCACATTCTGCATGGCATAATCAGTTGTGATGGTGGCGACTTCCATAACGGCCTGGTCAGACGCGATGTCTTCGCTCCCTGGGCCAGCTTCGTCGCGGGCTTTGTGTGAAGCAAGGTTCGAAGGTGTGATCCATTCACCACCAGAGTCATTGCCGTCTTCATCATCCTCAGCTTGGACTATTGTGGCGTCTTCGGGCTGAGAAGTTGCGTCGCCTTCTTTGGAAAGGTTGAGCTGTTCGACCGATTCTGTGACCTGATCCACACCGCCTTCGTGGGACCCCTCGTCTTGTTTAGCAGTGCCATTGACACCGTCCTCATCAGCTGGGACGTCCACCAGATCGGCTGCCTTCGCCTCAGATGTCGGCTCCTCAATTTTATTATCAGTGTGGTTTCCCTCTGCATTTTGGGCAGTAGGCAGGGGGCCATTCAAAGTTTTCTGTCCGGGCATCCGCCGTAGTCGCCAGTCGCCGCCATTTCGTTCACACTCAAGCTCATACGCAAGAGCCAAGATCTGCAAATCTGTCCTGCTCAGGACGGCGAGGTCACCTGTCCTTCGTGCAAAGTCTGACACGACCTTGAGACTGGCTGAGGTGGGGTCTCTGATTTTCAGAAACGGCCGCACGGTGGTATCCAACCTTGCCCGAGCCGCGGGATCTCGAATTTCAGCAATGACTGCAGATGTGGAAACAAGCTCATCAGACTTGGCAAGCAGACTTGATATTGAAGGGTCGTTGAGAATCAGTGGGCCGGCGTCGAGCACGATGCACTTGACTGGCTTTTCTTCAGCCATGGTGGATGGTGTGGTGTAGGGCTTTGCCAGGAGAACGTGGGCTGTGTACATCGGATTCTTTTGCCAGCTTACAGTCGTAGAGCGCAGCTACGTTAAACGATACTTTTCAAGGCATGTATTCCAGCTATGGTGAACTAAGTGAATGGACGTGAAAGCTGTGAACCTTTTTCTGGCACAAAGTGCACGGGCCCCTTTTGCGCCTGCCGTGGTACTCAGACGGCCACGGCTGCGTTCTTTGGTCACGATATAAAGCAACTTCAAAGCTACAGTGCTCCTTGCTCTCATCTCACCTCTTGCACTAGGTTTTCATATACCAGGGACTTCGCCTTTTGTGGCTGTGTGGCCGCCTGCTGTCCCGTGTCGCGCTTGACAAAGCTCACAGCCAGTCTATAACCTTGGTCCTGAGACCCTCAGGTCTCTAATCGAATACATCTTAACCAGATTTGCAGACGACGTCACGTCTCCCTTTCTCGAGCTCGTAACGGCTGTGTGGGCATCACCTGCCCGTCGTCTCTCCCTAACGGGGTTCAGGTTTCGACTAAAAGTTTGTCCTAGGCCTGCAGGAGTCTATTCGTTCGAAGCACCACCGTACCATTGAAAGCTCTGTTACGATCACGAAAGAGCTCATCGAGCTGCTCCTTTGATCATCTGGCGAAGTGGAGCGTGATGGCAAGGAACCCCACATCCACCTACCGCAACGACATGCTGCACAAGGAAAGCCGCCTGCCAGCTAGGCGACATTCTCTCCTTTCCAGATCTTGTTCTTTTCCGGATCAGCCTCGGCTAATGCTGGTCGTCGCTCAATATGTGAATTCCTCAACCAGATTGGAGGTCGCTTATCGGGTTCATTAATCGCACAAGATTATGCTTGGCTGGCTGAACGCTGAGTTCGTGTCCAAGTAACGATCAGCCGGCGTGCCTGTGGCCCGTGAACGGCGCAGGGCGCCCCCTTCCGCCAGAGTTGTGTGTTCAACTCTCCCAGGACCTTGTTGAGGTCTGATATCCTGTCAGACCGACACTTTCCAGCATTCTGGGTAATCTCTCCAACCGGTGACCCGTGCGGATTCCTAGGCGAGCTGGTCGCGCAAGACGCTGTTCCGCAAGACTTGTTCACGGGTCCAGCACTGCTGCTGGTCAGACAACGGAGCACTTGGCTGGGCGCTTCGTGCGACTTGTGAGGTGCCGGAGCCAAAGCAGTGATTCGATCGCTCCCCTGAGTTCCAGCGGGTAGGGCTGGCTAGCCGCAGCCGCGCCCAGCGAATTGAGTCTATTGCCAGCCCCGACGTCGCCTCGTGCTTTCCCGTATCGACAGTGAATCAGCACTCAAGGAGGCGATCTCCAAGGACGTGGTAACGATGAAAGACTGGTACACTAGCCCAACGTCAACCCTGGTTGACGTCGCGAAGAGTTCCCTGCACCCTTGCGTTGAACTGTTCGATCTCATCCTCTTCAGGTGTGGCTGACATGGGCTGATACCTTTGCCCATCAGAATTCTCGATTTTGGTGGATCGGAGAGCTCGAATTCTCTCCGGGTTCAAGGCTAGTTTCGTGCCCGAAGGCTGCATGTGCGCTTTTCCGCGACACTGAGAGCTTTTAGGAATGTGAGCTGTGCTTGGCCTGTATTTGGACGTTAGCCTGAGACTCTTCGCGGCTTAGAGCTCTCGCAAACGATCTCGACCCCTCGCAAGGCAAAATTCCAGGCAAACTTGCATGTTGGCACTGGCGCTAATCTATTTAGTGGTCGTGCTTCAAAGTATATAGACGACGGCAGGCCTTGTTGCTTCTTCTCATCGTTTCCTTCGATAGTTGTTGTTGGTTTCGGAGTGTGTCTTTCGGAACGCAAGGTAACAGGAAAGGTCCAAGACGCTCGGATCCCCACCCTTCAATCACGGACAAGGCTGAACGACTGTCATCATCTGAGTTGTCCAGTGGATGTATCGAGCGTATGACTTCCTTTGACTGCGCTTATTCATTTCCTTTTTCGCTTCGAGATGGTGCGACTGTATGGGCTCGCCTACTACCTTGAGACGGAGTGGTAGGATGGCAATGATCCGAGCACATCCTCTTGGTTTACTGAGCGCTCACGACTGCAAACATGGGCTGCTCCACAGGTGGGCTGAGAGCCAATCGTTTGCACCCTTGGCTCCGTACGGCCTGGAAGCGGCACCCTCTGAGTGAGTTGGCAGCCGACAGTTGACTAGTTGGCGCCATTCGTTTGTCGGCTGGCTTTGCGGCGCCCGACTCCTGATGCGATCCTACCTCCTACACTTTTTCGACGCCGAAAACTGGTCAGTGTCATTGAACATGGGACAAGAGATAGTACTGCTTGGCCACTTTACACCACAACTGCCTCGGTGAAGCTCCCGATGCTATTTCTGGCTTGTGGCATGTCCGCCCTTCATACAAAGACGCGGGGTATGGAGAAGAGACCATGCATTCGCAACACAGCCTACTCGGGTTATGGATGGGAAGAAGCGGGAGAACTCGCTTGCGTCGGGCCCTTCAACGCCTCCCTTGCGCGGTAGCACGCGGTTCAGCGGCAACCTCAAAGCAAATCATGACGTGCAGCGTGAGCTTGCCATCTCTGCGATTCGTCCGCCCGAACAGATAACCGAGATGTCTTCACAATCCGCCGCCGATTGGTATCTATAGTGGCTAGCCTCGGCGGGAGATTGACTTTCTGTGCTGTATCAATCGGGCGCCACGGAGCCGCGGAGACTGATCACGAGCGCTCAATTCTGACAGTTAATGTTGCCTAGCGCGGCTCTGCTCATGCAGAGTTCGATTGCGCGAGTGTGCAGCGAGTGAGGAGTTGTGAGGCGCTGGAATCGAGGGGCATAAAGCCGGCGCGACCATGATGATACGGGTGGGAATAGACAAGCTTGCAGCTCAATGTCAAAGTTCAAAACGTGGAATCAGTCACTAACTGGACTTCTGCGAGCCATGCCTCACCATCCAACTAGGTATTTATTCCTTATGGGCCTGGTTCCCATAGAAGTCCTTGAAACCAGCGCAAGTCAAAGCCTCCTACCAAGAAACAGCTCCGGCTTCAACCGAGTATCAACTCCGAGCGTCTTTAAGTGGAAAAATGGCGCCATAACCGCAGTCGATAGCGACGAGCTCCGCGCAGATTTTCGTGATCAGATCCGAAGAGGAGCCGCCGCGACCTTGAGTGTCGTGATAGATATAGCAGGGGGCTTTCACGCCGCGAAAGGAGACGTGACTTCGGGTGGCAAGTTCGACTGGCTCAACATCGGCTTTAACAACACGACAGTTGGTGGACACGCAGCAACACAAATCTCCTTTGCCACGTTCGAGCTTACCGATTTGCCAGACGGCGCCGGTTCTTCCTGGGCAAGCTTCTTGCCCGATACCTTGAAATGCGGCGCTGACCAAGATGGAACCAAACCGTTGGTTGGCCCACTACCGCTGATAATCGCTCTGGCAGCACTCAGTGGGCCGTCGGAAAGGCTCTCTGACACGTTGACAACGGGCTTTGATCGCCAAGACTCGGGGTTGCGGTCGTGGAGGAGCCCTGCTACAACAGGGTTCAAAAGTAAGCAATTCCAAGCATTCCAGATTCCACTGGCTGACCTTTGCAAAGAGACAACAGGATACGTTGTCAGAGTGTATGCATGTGATGTCCAAGGCAATCCATATGGCTGCTCAGCAAATGAGTTGGAGGCTTTTGATACGAGCTTCCCAATCTTCCATTGCTAGGGCCGCGAATGCTTTTCCACCGACCAGCTTTCACGGGATGACACGACCTGATGAACGAAGACGGCCAATTCTGCTTTTGTCCACTGTGATTACTTTTACGAACTGCTGCAAAGGGATGACGATATTCTTGAAGGATGGGAGGGATCGTGCACAAGCAAGGAGTACATGGAGCAAGCCGTGAGGAGTGCGGCGGGAACGCATTCTTCTTAAGTTGTCCAATCAATGCATTCACCAATCAATGGCGTATCACTAATGGACTCTATCAGTCCACATTGACATCGGGCAGTCTGACGGCGATGTCCCCCGATTGCGTGATGTATCTGACCCATGGCAGGGAGGGATATTGCAGCTGCAACACGTACAATTAGCAACGCTTTCATCTGATTCGCAGCCAGAAGACAAGACGCGGTGGTGCAGCAGCCTGTCAGCGACTCAAATGCGCCAGCTCGACAGTAATGGTGGTGGACGATCGAATATTCTTGGCTCAGCTGGCAATGCTGACGAACGGCGGCGCTTACTGACACGGCGGGCCGTCCACGCCGATACCCGCAACCTTCCCTCGCCGAACAGGCGGTGGTCAGGCCAATCAGCCGGCAAGAATCCTCGGACATGGTTGTGGTGAGATCCAAGGGTGTGCATATGTATGAAGAAGACTGAAAAGAAGCGCAGACGTACCTTTGGTTCGATGATCTTGAGATAGCGCACTTGGATGCCACTGGTGGTGAAGTATGGAATCTCAAACTTAACCTGGATCGGACGTTTCCCCTTGCCGCCCCCGATGCCACCCATACTGCCGCCGAGGCCGCCAGTCATGCCTCCACCAACTTCATCATCACCTTTGACGCTGGGTAACCCGAGCTCCGCTCGCATGAGAAACTCCTTTTGACCACCAAACTGCTTGATCTTCCATACGATGGCTTCCTTCTCGGGCGCGTAGTTGACGCTGCCGATGTTGGTCCTGAACCTCGGTGTATCGGCGTCGCCCGGCACGGGGACGATAATCTCCACGTTATTGGCCGTGCTGCGTCGTTTAAAATGTGCTCGGGCCTTCAGCACATACTCGATCCGGCTCCCTGAATGCACACGCACATCGCTCTCCACCCAGATGAGCGGCTTGACCTGCGTGTTTAGTCTGTAGCTCATCAGTTCGAACTCGCCGTCGGGTGGGATGAAGCTGATGGTCCGGTCGCTCTCGAACCGCGCCAGGCGGACACACTGGTGGAACCTGACATCCTCCATCTCCACAGCCTTGCCTCGTGTTGCGCGCCCTGTGGACTCGAACATGGCTTTGTCGTTCAAACCTAATCGCAGTTCGGGCATTCCCGATAGATAACACTTCATTTTGATGGCGCCTAGAATCTCGCTTCGAATCACAGTGCCCGTCGAGGACACTAGCAAGTTGAGTGACTCGACCACGTCCAGGAAAACCTCATTCTTGCGGTACCGAATACCCTCGCTTCGCCAGCTGACCGCATTCGTAACCGCGATGGGTGGTCTAGCCTGAACCTCCAATTTGTGCGATTCTTGTGTGATGTATTCCTGCAGGATTTTCGTCTCCGTGGTCTGCGGGTATCCAAAGTCCATCATCTCGTCCAGCAATTCATATATGATGACAAAGTTGTCCCGTATTGATTCCTCTTCCAGCTCTTTGAAGTATTCTGTAAAGACCTCGACGATCTTGTGGAGGAAGAGAAGAATTTCGGCGGCATTAGTATTACGTTTCGTGAGGGCGAGCACATAAAGGTTGGAGTGTCTGATGTAGAGATAGTTGATGCCTTCGTCGGAGAAGCAGGGGGGCACTGCGGAACTCTCTTCTTCGGCTTCGCTGAGGAGGACTGGAAACTTCTCGACCGCTGACATGGGTATGTCACCTCTGTAATTGCGGGCGAGGAGGGTCTCGAGGCGAGTTAGTACGAAGCTGCGTCGAAATACCCGTCGAGACTCACCTTGCCCTTGAGGTCGAGGAAGAAGATGGCCGAGGCCATGATGAGAGTTTGATGCGATTCGAGGATTCGTGAATATTATCGCTGCTCTAATTTCATTGCCGTGGGCGCTGTCAGTGAGGAGCCGAGTTCGTTTATGCTGGACAGTGTTGCCAGCAATGTCACTGTCTGCGAGTCGGCGGGCACATAGCAATCATCATGTCCAGGCTGAGCTGTGGCCGCCCGCCATCCCGCAGCTTTCGGTGCTATGCCCGCTAGCTCCAGGGCTCTTGGCGCGCCAGCTTGTTCATGAACTTCGCGCCGCTGCTGCTTGCACAGTCTTTCCTTCTCCAACGCTCCTTCTAGACAGTGCAAATCAACAGCTCGCAGACTCGCTCGTTATGAGAGACGATGCAACGCATACAATTGCTGAACATTGCGATTTCTTGGCGCGGAGAGGGATATAAGAGGTCTCATAAGAACTGGCCGAGTACTTTTTACGTTGCTTGGGCGGTGTCAGAGAGACCTTACAAACTTCAATCATAATTCTTGCTTCAAGGTTTGCTTGTCTGGCTATCAAACACGCTTACTCAAATCAGACCTGAGAGGTACTAGTTTGTGATTCCTTACTTTCAGCGTACTTCCAAAAAGTCGCCAGTTGTATTCTGGCTCTCAATGGACTGTAGTCCGGCAATGATTTTGAAAATTTTGCGGAAATGTAGTATACATGTAATTTGAACTCGACGCTCGTAAAATTTTGGGTTTGGCTGTAACATGCCTCTATACTGCCGTAGGTCACCTTATTCGACTTCGACACGTGTTGTACAGTCCAGATGACGCCAGCTGGTATGACCACTCCCCATGTCCAATGCCTTATCCACCTCATACCATCAATCCCAGTCGAGGCAAGATTCGAGCCCTCACGGCCTTGACCGCCGCCTCACCACCCTTCTGCAAAGCCAACGCCCCAGTCATAGCATACAAAGCCTGCGCCAGAACAAACTCCTGTCCGCTCACCTTAATCATCGTCGCATCCCTGGGCTTCCACCTAACCACACCCGACAGTCCAAACTCATTCGCCAACTCCGCAACCCTTCCCTGTTTCGAAAACTTCTGCCTCTCCTCCCTGGTCAACTTCGGCAAAATATCCATCGCCGGGTGCCTGAACGGGCGACGTCCCAGCTTATCCTTGGCCCCGACGGCATCCTCGGGTATGATGCTCCCGCCCTCGACACCGCCCACGGGCTGCGCGAGGAGGGCGAGCGAAGTCTGCAAATCCACGATCCTCTTGCCCAGGTACGCGAGCCGGTCGTTGTAGCCACGCCGGCCCTGGTCGAAGGACTTGTGCGTCACGGCGAGCCACTTGACGTCTTCGCTGAGCAGCTCTTCACCGCCGGGGCCGAAGACGTCCCTGTAGGCTTTGTCGAGTCTGGCGGGATCTTCGTTGACGTTGTAGCGGTTTTTAGGGCTGAGCTTGTGCATCGAGACGGGCGCCGCCATGCGTTCGGGCGTGGCGGCCCATCGCGGGAGACGGCGTTGGGGGACGGCGGAGGAGTGGGAGTATTGGGGTTTGGGTTCGTCTTCGAACTGTGTCGGCGTGCTGCGGTTTGAGGCTGGTCGGTGGTTGTCATGTTGTGCGGTGCGGCATGAGGAGCAAGTGAAGGGACGAGATGACGCGCGCAACTTGAGCGGCGAAGGCCGCGAAAGCTCGTGCAGTGAGCTGCTGAGAGATTGGCGTATTCGAGGAGGCATTGTGAGTTCGTGTATTTAGGAAAGTGGTGCAGTCGCGATGTAAGACGGACGAAAGCACGAGATGTCTTGAATGTTCCTGTCAGTGGCTCGCTGCTCGGAATTTCGAAGTTGTTCGCGCTAGGCCGAATTCGGCAACAGACCATGAGACTGCCGAAGCTCCTCCTGCTCGATGTCCAACAACATCAACAATTTCTGGTAGCTTAAAGCCGAGAAAATCACACGAGAGCGCTCGACGATAATGTTCGGTCGCAGTTCTATGTTCGACAATTCATTGTGGGAGCGATTGAGTTAATTAAACGCCAAGAAGCTATCCTTTTGCTCGTCCTCATTGTGATGCGTAGTCGCGGTATGAAAAGACTGGAGAGTCCGACAAGCTCTCTCAACGAACACTATTGATACAGTTGGTTTCAAAACCCACAAACCCGCCCGTCCAAAGTTTATAGCATATTTCGTACAGCCCGTATCAGATCCCAGAATCGCAATGTTACCGATCCTCATGACTCAAGAACCGCCCGAGCCCGCCAAACGCCAGTCTATAATATTCTCACCCTTCTTCTGCTTTGTGATTCATAAGGCCATATACATCGTCGGAAAAGCCTCATTCCAGGATGGGAGGCCAGGTCGGATACATCTCCTCGTCCTCCTAGGACATGTGCGCGTCTGCTGTTTGTTCCGACCGTCGGTCTTCCGAGTTTTTGCCAACGTAGCCAAGCCCAGGCAGGTGGTCAGCGGCGCCGTCGAGCGCCATCCCGCTTCCAGATTCTATACCAAGACTCTCAAGTTGCTCGCCAGCCTGATTGTGGCCAGGACCATCATCATCGTCGTTAAAGTTGAACAGGTTTTCCATCTGGTGACTACTGCCCGAGTTGTTGTGGCTATGATGAGAAGAGTACGTCTCACGCATAGGGCTCACCAGGCTTCCAAAATTTGCGTTGCCGCTCATGCCATCACGTAGAGCCGATGCCACATTGAAGGGACCATTGTTCTCCGGACTAAAGAGAGATGGATCCAGTGCGCCGCTGACCGCATTCATTGGCGGCGTATTCGGACGGTAGATCGGTGATTGTGGCACGGCTGGGGACCCTCCTGCCGAATCATCCAACCCAGGTCGGTTTGACCACGATGCAAAGGTGGGAGATGTGTTCGTGATATCCGCTGGTGCCGCAGTCGTGCTTGGTGACATGGTGCTAAAGAAGGGCCGACTGCCCCCTTCAGATGTTGGTGCTCCACGGAAGGGAGGTCGACTTTCCGATGTTGCCGAGGTTGGATGACTGTTCGGCGTGCTTGATCCTCTCGAATACGGCGGAGCTGGCTGCAGTGGCTGTGGCTGTTTCGGCTTCGCTTCGCCTGTTTTGGGCTTGCTAAAAACATGCGCCTTGGTCCGGAATTGGACGGGCAAATCTTCCGGCGAATCGACCTTGTATTGTGCCATGAGCTTTTGCACCTTTGTCGGTCGAGGCTTGCGAGTGGACAAAGAGACATCAATGGTAGGTGGTGGTTCTGGCGCGACCGGCACCCATTTGTGAAGCTCCTGTCGGAGAAAATTTGTTTCGTGAGCCAAAAGGATCTCAGCGCCCTCAATCTTGCGGAGATAGAAGCGCATTGTTGGCACTTCTTCCGGCGCAGATTCCACGGGGTTGATGAAAGGCTGTAGGTACACCCGGAATTCTTGCGCTTTAGACACGATGTCTTCGAGAACGTCTTCCTCTTCTGGCTGGAAAGGCATGGTCACCATTTGATCCTGCCAGGCTTGCAGATCTTCGAGCTTGGGCCGAGCCGCGTCTCTGGGAATTTTCACGCGCCAGTCGCACACTGGGCAAGTGTACTTATCTTCCGGCTTGATCTTGCCACGGGCAATTTTGAGACATTTGCTGTGGTACCTATCGATTCGTGTTAGAAATTTACCAGATTGGATGTGGAGTAAGCTTACCATTCGTGACAGAGCTCGCACTCAATCATCATACCGGCTTCAGGCTGGCGACATAGACAGAATACGTCTCTTGTCGATGCCGTGCCCTGGCCGTCTTCGCTGGACGGCGAGGCCTCCCTGGAAGCAGGTTCAACCGGAACTCGCGGCTTGTCGGCGAGGTCCAAGCAGAACTCGTTTGCGTCGCGGACAATCTGCATGTGTGCGAGGAGAATGTGGAGCGGGGCATTTGATTTGCCAAAAAGCTTCTTGCCTGCTCTCATCCAATCTTCGTGGCGCTTTATCTCCTTCTCCAGGTCACTAGAGCCTGAGGGCTTGCTGTTGGGGTTGATAGAATCCATTATCTCCTTGGCCACCTTGTATTTGGGTCGTTTGCGGAAATCCGGATGTTTGGACTTTTCATACATCGAGATGACTGCAGCGTTTGCTTCTCGCTGTTTGGCTAGAACGGCATCGGCAGCAGCACGAGTGGCGGCCGAAATCGGTGTCGTACTGGCCTGTTGCATGAGAGCTTCGAGCTGCGCGTAATGAGCGGTTTCCGCGGCGAGTACCTCCTTAATCTTCGTGTCCTGCATCTCGCCAGCTGCCTTTTGCTCCGAGAACCAGTGCAGATAGTTGTCGTTCTCCGGAATGCCAAGTTCACGACCCTCTGTTATCATTTCGTTCACCATATCGAGGTCTGTTGATCGATACATGTCGCGAGCCTTCTCGTTCCACTTCAGCTGCTTTATGACGGTTTCAAGAAATCCGATCTCTGGCAGGTCGAGATTGAAGCCCTTGCTCTCTTCGACGAGCTTTTCCAGGTCTTCAGTCATTCGAAGGGTCGGATTCTGCAACGCCGATCTAGCATTGCTCTGAAAGGTGGTTATCTCGTCGATCTTTTCTCGAAGGCGGGTTACGGAATCGTCTTCAAACGCGAGTGCATCTGCTTCTGCGAGAAGTTTGTGCAGGTTCTCGACTTTGCGTGCGTCCTTGTCTTTATCCTCGCCGTCGTTTTGTATCGATTTGCGACCTTGACGCCATACTCGCTCGTTTTTCCGACGGTTTTGTTGCTTGCGTGCTGTGAAACTAGTGGCATCCTCTACCCACTTTTCACACTTCTCAACGTATACTTTGAGGTCAGGCAACCCGGGTAATTCCCACTGGATGCGTTCGCCCTCATTCACAAGTGTTCTGAGCTTCTTCAATGAAGGCATTGCTTTCTCGTTGAGTTCCTCGTCAAGCTTCTCTGACCATGTGGTTGGTACTCTTGCGCGTCCCTGCACTTTGTCAACAGTCTCATCCAAGGATTGCTGGCTATATCGGAAATAGAGTTCATGGTTCGCGTTTGTGAAACGATCTGGTTCCGCATCATCGCAACAAGCGATACTGCCGGCGTGTAAAATGCACAGTACCTTGCCAGAGTTCCTGCAAACAAAGCGAGAAAGGTAGCAGTGCGTCTTACAGTACGAGCAGCCGACCTCATCTTCTTGCAGATCGCCCTCATCGAGCTTGAAAGGCATCTTACAGCTACCGTCTTCCAACGGATCATGAGGAGCTTGCCACCAAAATCTGCACTCGTGGAACGGTTCTTTGTTGCCGTCTGCAGCTGGACCATGGGAAATATGCTGTTTGATAAAGGCAGTGCGCTCTCGCAACTCTCTTGCTCTCATCCTCTCCAAAGCCGGACCCAACCACATTGCATTTTTGATGGAAGTGTCGCGAGACGCAGCGGTCATCAAAAGCTCATCGTGCGAGAAGCAGGGTTGTTTGCGGAATTCGCGTAAACGCTCTACGCCGGCAAGTCCGAAAGGCTCCCAGTCGCTGGGCGCAAAGTTGACCGCTTCGTTGAAGTTGAAGCCATGATTGAAACCGGCGTGGTAGGCTTGCGGGAAAGTGATAACAAACTGTCCAGCACGCTGATCGAGAGCGTAAACATTTACGCCAGCCTTCGCAAGTGAGGCGGGTGGCAGTAATGTCACGAGCTGGAATAGAAGGTCTGGTTGCTGCTCGAAAAGTTCTGGAACGGTCTCCTTCATGACTTGCTCGAATCTCTCGGCATCGGCGCCCGGTATTCCGTACCACGTTTTCGTATCACCAAAGTGCTGATAGTTTGCAGAATATGTATAGTGATCCTCGTTGTGCCAGCAAAATGTTGAGAAGCACATACCGACATACAACCAAGGCACCGTCATGCCAGATATGTCTGATTTGATATGTCTAAAGAGCGACTCTGGCAGAAGCGGCATGATGTTCAAGTTCCAAGGATCAGTCGAGTATGGATCCAGAGGCGATTTTTCCGAGTCGGGAAATCCGCTCCCATGAGTAGTGGAGTGTATGTCCGCGCCGTACTCAACCTCAACAGTTTCGGTCAAGCTTTCCACCAGACGCCAGAATTCTTTCTCGACGTCATCTTCTGTGGTGGGTACTTTGCGTCCAAGCACTGGATCGTGGCGCATCTTCGTCTCGAAGTAGCTCTGCTTGAAGTTGTTGGCTTTTTCTTGGAATTGTCTTAGGCTGTAAATGCCGCCTTCTTCGAAACCAAACTCCCCAGTCCCAACCAAGCATCGTGGACAATGCCAATCAGCACCTTCATCTTTCGGAGGCAGGTCAAGACACCTCCGATGGTATCCATTCTCGCAACTGTCGCAGATGACGAGGGACTTGGGGTCTTCCTTAATACCGCAGCCTTCGCATCTTTCTCCAGCTTTGCCTTCGAGGACCTTAGGTGGTGGTTTTTGGCCGCCGCCCATGCGGGACGCGGCTAGTGGTCGCAACAAGCTCATATGCGAACCTGCAACCGTCGGCGCAGCCGATCCGTCCTTGCGAGCACGTTTGCTTCGCCTTCCGCTATCCGTGTCATCATTAGAAGGGGATTCCGAACCATTCATGGTCTCGTGACTGATGGCACGCTTCAGGCTCTTCGCTGAAGATGTGCCATTTACAAGTTTGCCTTGCGCCGAGGCTTTGCCTGGAGTGTCCATGGGACTCCCTTGTTTGGCTGGCGTTGTCGTGCCGTTCGTGTGCTCCCATCGCAGCTGCTGGGTGGTGTTCACAGCTTGGAAACTGGCCGGCGTCAAATTGACTGGCGTGAAGCCCAAATGGGCTGGACTCTGAGACGGAGCTGGCGGAGGAGCAGAAGACGGATTGTTCACTGGTGTGAATCCCATTGATTGTTGGACAGGGGCCGGGGAGGGTTTTGGCGGGTCCTTCTCTTCCAACTTTGGAATTGCGGGCGGCGTGGCGGAATATCGATCCGAGTCCAAGTCTGCATACGGTGTGGGCACCTTTTTCATCGGAGACTGAGTTGGGGTGTACGGCCCGCCATGTTCGAGCTCCAGTTGTTGTTGGACGCCTGGCTTGGCCACTCGCAGATACTCCTCGTATGGCTGTAGCCATTTTTGGTAGGAGTTCTTCAACGACGTGGACAGCGACGACATGATCTTTCCACTGTATCCCAGGTCTCGCCCAATCTCAGCCCATTTCTTGGTCTTGCAAACCGTTTCAAAGCCACCTCTTGCCTCAACAGCCTTCTTCAGCTTGTACAAGTCCAGGGGTCTCTTGTCGACGCTTGGAAACCTGTTGAGGTTCATGCCATGCTGCTTGTGAAACTTTGCCAGTTGGTCGAGATAGTTGAGGTTCGTTCTGGTGCTGCCTTCGACCGAATTCAGCTCCTGGCGTCGCGTGCGAAAGTGGAACTTCTCCGTGTCGATTGCGAATGGTGGTACCCACGAGTCTGGAGGGATGATCTTGCATATGCCGTATTTGCTTGCTTCCGGCGCGATCTTGTGCATGTATTCCATTGGATCTTGCCACTCTTCTTCTGTCGGCCGATACGTGGGTGCTTCCCGCAGCCCATGCAGGCGATTCGTTCGGACGACATCTTTCGCAGCAGTCTTCGTTCCACGGACCTCGACGGTGGACATGTCAAGCGGCGGAGCGCTGCGCATGCTTAAAGGTATGTGTGGTGCATAGGGTGTGTAGGCGGTTGATTTGGACGCGCTGGAGTGGGCGCCATTCTGGACAGGCTTGCTCGCCGAGCCGCCTGTTGCCGGGGCCGACACCATGCCTGGGAGGCGATGTGTTTGTCACACGATGATTTTCAGAGACGGACGATGTAGTGTAGGAGAGTTGGAGGCGCTAGAAAGGTGAATGAAGGGGTGCGTCGGTTGACATGCGAGGCCGCAGCTACTATTCGCAGACGTAGATAGCAGGTGTCAGAGCTTAGAGCCGATGAGAGTCAGTGCAAGGCGGAGCTTCGTAACCCATGGCAGGGTGAGTAGTTGACGCATACAAGGCGCCAGAAAGCGACGAGAAGCCCCGAGCGTAGGACGACCGGGCGATGGTGCGTGGGTATGGGTATGGGGGTGGTGGTGGTGGACTGGCGTAAGTAGGAGCGAGAGGAATTATAGAGAAGAATGGTCTACGAAACGAAACGATAAAGCTGGCGGCGGGCCGAACAGACACAGACGGCGACTCCAAGCAGAGTCTTGGCGGGCACAGCGCTGCTCAGAGCTTAAGCGTCTTCCATTCCTTCCAGCTGCCCGAGTCTCTAACACGTGCCGCTTCGATCGATGCTTTGCTTGATGGCTTCCCAACTCGACTCAACGGAGACTGTGGCATCTCTATACTGCTGTACTGCATCTGCTCCCGTACTGCTACCTTCACTTCTCTGCTGTCGACCTACCCACTTGCCTCCACCGATACAGGCCGAACCCTGCCCACCAAGTTCTGCGTGAGAGCTATTGAATAATGCCCTTTACCCGCCCGCTCTCTTGGTCTCATTGAGAACCGAGCTGCCCGTCCTGGCCGCGGTTTCTCCCGAGACCATCCATCGGCCGATCCTATCTCGACGTCGACATTTGCATGGCCGACAGCTAGCTACCCTTCCACTGCCATGGATCCCAAACCGATTCCGGCCTTGTACTGCTGCTACCTCCTCCGCTCCACCGTGCGCCATGCCTCTCTCTACGTCGGCAGCACTCCCAACCCTGCCCGGCGACTGCGGCAGCACAACGGCGATACCAAGGGCGGCGCCGTACGTGTGGCCTGACTCACCACATCCACAGTCGCATGATGTGTTGGATGCTGACATGCATTCCTACTAGAGCCGAACGGCGCGCCCCAGTCTGCGGCCATGGGAGATGGCTTGTATCGTCACCGGCTTTCCTTCGCATCTATCGGCACTGCAATTTGAGTGAGTATTTGACAGAGTCTGCCATTTTGCTTGCGCGCTGGTGTATTCACAATGTCTCACAGATGGGCTTGGCAGAACACGCATTTGACTCGCCACATTACCAATGAAGATCGCATTACGTTGGCAACTACCAGGACGAAAGTCAACAAGACCACTGGTCGCGTCCGGCATCGTCCTGGCAGGCCGAACATGAATCTGGCAGAGCGGCTTGCCAACTTGCACCTGTTGCTCATCACCAAAGCTTTTGCAAGATGGCCTCTCGAGATACGATTCTTCGCCGAAGATGTATACAACGTCTGGACCAAGCGATGCCTAGACATGGGAGATGACTTGAAAGGCAAGGTCAGGTTCTTCCTCGACAAGCCGGCAGCTTCAGCGGTATCTGGGGGGACCGAGCTGGAGGGCGGATTTGAAGGACTCGATCCAAGCTACCAGCCATTGAAAGCGCACATCGACAAGAGTGCGTTTCTAGCGGCCGAAGGAGAAGATGTTGACTGCGCTGTGTGCGCCGAGAAGCTGGAGCATCTCGACAGCGCCCTTGTGTGTCCACAACCCGGCTGCCAGTCCGCTTCTCACATGGCGTGCATGAAAGACCGATTCTTAGAATCAGAAGGTGGAAGCGAGCCCCTTCCGCGCTTTGGAACTTGTCCTTCGTGCCATTCTGACTTGCAATGGGTCGACTTGGTAAAAGAGTTGACGCTGCGAAGCAGAGGGGCCCAGGAGGTGGCGAAACTCCAGAAGAAGCGGAGGTCGAAGCCCAAACCTGATTCATTATCTGCCACGGCAGTAGCAGATACTGACGATTCTGAAGGGAACCTTACTTTCGAGTCTGATTCAGAAGATGACATGGATCCTGAAGTCGACGATGCTATTAATGAGGCGAACGGAGATGAAACGGCCGATACGGAGGACGATATGATGCCGAGCGTAGAAGACATGGATCCGTGGCGTTCAGGATCGAAACAGGCCTCTGGAAGGTCGAAATATGTAGTGCCAGACAGCGAGCTGGAGTTTGTAGAACTATCTAGCGATTGAAGGTCTGTTCCAAAGCGGGCTGACAGAAGTCATACCACACGTCCTGTTCTAGCTCCTATGGATGCGACTCCTGTGAGGACATCCACGGGTACATAGGTGAATAAGAATGAGGCTGTTCATGTCAATATTCCTCTAGGTAGGCTTGATGGTGCTTACCGACCTCCTTGGGTAGGGAGAGTCCCAAGTGTCTCCGTTAGAGCCTTTGTCAGTCTGCCTTGGTGCTCACCCATCCGTGTGTGCAGTTCCGGGTGTCCTGACCGCGCCATGAATTTCTCTGCCGCTTCTTCGACGCCTGCTGCGTCCTACACTCGCACACTTCACGGCAACAGATCCCCAAACCTCCCCACAGGCCGCCTCCTAACCTCCCCGTCCCCCAACACCCGCCTCACAACCCCCTCAATCTCCCCGCCAACCTCCTCCACCCCGCGATCCGCATCGACGACCCAAACCCCGCTCGCGCCCCCCTCCTCCCGCATCCCGACCCTCTCCCACAGCCCGGCAAACTGGCCCCGCACCCTCTCCTGCATCTCCCTCTCCTCGTACCTCTCCCTCCCGAACCCGCCCCTCGCCTCCGCCACGGGCTCGCTCACCGTCAGGAACACCACCACGTCCGGTTTCGGAAGGCCGATCTCGGGCCGCCACGCCCAGGTCAGGTCGAGCTCCGGGTTGCGCTTGGCGGCCGAGTAGACGGCGCCGGAGAAGGAGTAGCGGTCGAGGATCAGGGTCGTGCCGGAGGCGAGGGCGGAGAGGATCGAGGGCGCGGCTTCCCAGCGGTTGGCGGAGAAGAGGAGGTGGATCGCTTGGTCGGAGAGGGTGCTTGTGGGGCTGGTGAGGTAGGCGTTTATGCTGGTTCCGGTCGGGGTTGTGCGGTCTGCGGCAGGATGGAGGTTAGCGGCGTGTGGATTGGGATAGGTGATGATTTGTCCGGAGGTCGAAGGGAAAAAATGGGATGTAGAGAAGATATCAAATTATAGGCCGGACAGTCATTGAGTGGTGAGAGAGGATCATGTTGGCCAGATTGAGCGTGGACTGTGAGAGGGGGGTTTTGCTTACCTGGAAAACGCATTTGCTTGACTTTGTGGCCTGATGCCGCGAGCGACTCGGCGAGGAGTTTGCATTGAGTTGATTTGCCAGACCGATCAAGGCCTTCGAGGACAATCAAGAGGCCGCGACCTTCAGGCGAAGAAGTGGTGGAAGTGGTCATCTCCGAGGCAGACATTGAATGAAGTCGACCGACAGGAGTAGAACAATCCGTCAGAAGATCAAAGATATATTCCTCGGGTCTGACGTGTTCGATCCGTGCAGTACTTTCTCCTTGCACAAAGAAAAACGTACTCAATTTTGAGACCCCTCTATCAAAGTGATTTGTGGCAAATGCGTGGAGAAAAAAGATGTACGTGGGTGACTTAACGCGTATTCATTGACCCGAGTGCCGCTCGCCTCTCTCTAACGAATCGCATGAACCGACGTCCGAACTTTCGCCATGCGGGGCAGTCTTCTCGAAACCAAGATCCAAATCGATCGATGCAAAAGCTAGATCAGCTGGGGGTTCCCTCGAAGTCCGGCGCCAAAAGTCAGAAGCTGGCGGGGCTACCTCTATGCAGCTGCGTAACGACCTACATTTTCGACCTGGAATAAATTTCTTTTTTTTTAACGACGGATATTCACGAAACCATCGTCATGTTTGCGTTTGGCCCGCAAAGTCATGTTGAAACCCAAGCGCGATTCCATAAACACACCGCATGAGTCGCATGAATTGGTATTAGATAGAATGATCAAGCTGGAGGCCGGCCCTCTGTGGCAAGAGTTCGAAGACCTGTGGCCTAATTTCGTTACTGTATCGCGGCGGTTAGAGAGTCGAGGCGGGTAGAAAGAAGTCTCTGCCGGCCTCTTTTGTGACATGTCCGAAATTTATTTTGGCAACTGCATGACATAGATATCGTGATATCGACCTGATTTCCTGCTTAAGGGCTTCGCTGAGTTACTGGCTGAGTTACTAGTTGAGCACTTGATTAGGTACTTGACTGAATGCTTATCGAGATGCTTAGCAAGTTACTTGGCTAATTACTTGACTCAATACTGAGCTTCATATTCAGTTAGACATTTGGCAGGGTGTTGGATAGGGTATTGGGTGGGGTGTCGGGGAGGGTTCTCGGCTGGTATGAACGGGACACCAGCAGCAATTTCCTTTCCGCCCACCTTGGTCGCCTAGGAGGCTGCGGCGCCAGAACGGGAGATCTACACTAACGAGCGAGAAAAGTTGAGAGCAAATAGTTCTCCAATCTGACTCAGATTCGCCTTATCAAGTTATGTCACTTGCGGTCCACCAATGTTGAGCCATGATCGGGCTTGGATGTACAATCGTGCTATACCTTTACAGAAAACCCACTCCTTGGACACTTAACATTCTTATAATCTTTCGAATGAATTCGACTTCAGAAATGCCTCGTTCTCCTACCGACGTGTGCAAACTATGCTGAAGATCCGTTGGTGGCAACAGCGGTGCTTTCAGATACAGCAGGGCTCTATGCATCGCGCTTCGGCGACTTCAACGTCAATGGGAACACGTAGTCGTCGGGATCTTCCTCGTCTCTGTGGCACAATTAGCTGTGATGCATGACATGCAGGTGATGAACATACGGCAGTTTCCAGGCAATGTAGTCCTCGGTGCTCAGACCCTCTTGACCTTCCTGCAAAGAGGCGAAGTCGCCAGGGGTCATGATGCCGGCGCGGTCTCTCGGAGATCCAGGCACGGACAGCGGACGGGTAAGCTTCGGCTCGGCGTTGTCAAAGATGTGTGACCCGTCCTCGTCATCGGCGAATGAATCGGGGTAGGCTGTGAAGCATTAGCGTATCGTTGAAGTCGACGGATCGTTGAGACTTACCTCGGCGGAGCGCCAATTGACGTGCTTTGACATATTCCATGCCCATGCGCTTCCAGTCCAGTAGATCACTGAGTCGCTCAGTACGGTTGCGCTGGTTGATACGTTGTCTCCTGCTCTTTTCACAGAAAGCTTCCATATATTGGGTGAGCTGGTTCACCGAGTCGTCGACACCCTTCGCTCTCCTGTCGACAATATAGATGCCATAGTCCGAGGCGTTCTCAATAAGCTCTTCCATGTAGCAACCAAAGCCTGACAGATTTGTTGTAATGCTGGGAACACCCATGACCGTACACTCCGCAGGCGTGTATCCCCATGGCTCGTAGTATGACGCAAAGATACCCATATGCGTGCCGCGAACGAAATCATCGTAGTCGAGAGGTAGGATCGGACTGTTGCTGTTAAGGAATTCGGGATGGAAGACAACTTTGACACGGTCGGACGAGTGGTTGAAGAGCTGGACTCGTCGGAGCTGGTTCAGCACAGGATCCTCTGCGTCATTGACCATGTTGTGAGTGACAATCGGTGGAAGACTGTTTCGCTTCATTGCGAACAGCCGACGTCTCAACATAATACGGTCAGAGGCGCTTAGAAGATCCTTATCGTCGGGAAGATCATCGCCGTCTTTCCACTGAATGGCTCGTCGGAAGATGCGGTTGCCAACTTCTCTTTCAATAGCGTTCACACTGTCGCGCAGAGACTTGACCACCGCCTGTCCGCGCAAGGACTCGACAGAAAGCGACTGTGTCTGTGCAGGAAGAATGATGAAGGCGACGACAGTGGTTTTGGAACCGGATGCCTTGAGACGGTGGTTGAGACGGGCAAGCGATTCAATGAACATATCGACACCTTTGTTGCGGTACTCGTACCGACCAGCCGTGAAGAAGTAGAGCGTGTTTTCCGGATCGAAATCATTGTGTCCATAGAAATGGCCTCGCACGAATTCGTTGATCTTCTCCTTGGACTGCTGGTGAAGATTCTGGAATTCGTGCACAGCAGAGAACTTTTTGACATTCAAGCCGTTGGGCAGAACACCATCCGGTTTGCGCTTGAGCAAGTGCTCGCTTTCGTAAGCGGTGATGTGGGAGACGGTCGTGAAAACGTCACAGGCATGAGCAGCGGCTCGCTCAATGCAATATCTGTGGTAGATGCCTCGCTTACCAGCTTCGGCGTCAACATCGAAGTATTGGAGGTTATTGTAGAAATCGACCGAACCGGCGCAGAGATAGCGACCAAGCAGCGTTGCGTGCGTAGTGAAGATGGTCGTCACATCGATCCGTCGCTTTTTGGTCAGAGGCAACGCGACGCCAGCAAGCCATTCGTGGAAGTGTGCAGTGATGGCCTTCTTTTTCTCCACCGCAACGTACTCGCCCAAGAACCAAGCTACTAGATACCCAAAAACTATGGTCTCGTTCGTCTCGTCGTCATTGGGCGGTGAAGGTATACCAGCCGTGTTCCACAAGTCTGTCTTCCATTCGTTCATGTAACCGTAGGCCGTTTTTGTATCGATCAAGAGGACTCGAGGAGCTCCTTCAATGAGCCAGCGCCCGTAGATCATGTCGACACCTCGAGCCTTCATGTTTTTGATTGCTTGTGCGAGGGCCGGGACAGTCGGTGTAAGAGGCTCGACTTCCACGGCTGCCTATCAGGGTATTAGACAATGCTTGCTTCTTGCTAGAGGGTATACTTACGGAAGCTCTGTTGAGAGGACCGATGAGGGTGTAGCGCTCGCCATACTCTGCGGTGGTGACAGGAGCCTTGGACTTGATGACCGAGTAGATACCTCCGACTGAAAAAGGGTCAGCAATCAGTGTCATGGAGAGTGAGGGCAGACTGACCTCTGTTGGCGACCTCAGTTGCGACCTCGAACAAAATGTGCCCTCTGATCTCGCGTTGTTGAGGAGCGGCGCCATCGGCCTGAGCTGTTGCTGCGGAAGCCATTGTGTGCGTAGGAAAGACAAAGTCGGAGCAACGGCAGGTCTAGTAGGAACGCACGGTGAGACTCGCCCCAGCAAAAAGAGATTTGAAGCAGGTTCAGGCCCAGCGACAACGCCGGCGGCTGGGTAACGGGTGGGGAGCTAGCTCTTGTGTAGTAGAATGGCCCGGCTCACGCTCATCTCTTCCGCGTTGTTGTGTGGAGAGAGTCGAGCTCTGCCGTGCTGCATGACGTCGGATCTGCGGTGCGCAACGTGCAACGGTTTGCATTTTTCACTGGATTACTTATTGCTTCCCTTTGGACATGTTCTTGAGTTCCGTGTCTGCAGCGGTTTCAGATGATTGTCAAGATATAAATATATGAAGCTGTGGCCACTTTTATAGCCAGATATAGATACAACTCGTCTGACGAGGCGCCGGTCTAGTACGCCTTCAGGCGCTCTAGAGCCTCGATCCCAGCTGACCAGACTTGGAGCTCCACGGGGCCCTACCAGCGTGTACCCACAACTTCTCGTATGCGCAATTTCCTCGTGCCTATCTTATGACCATGTTCGGCACAAGCACGAGTTTGACACTGAAGCTTTCGATCGTCTAAGGGTGCCCCGGTAGCTATACAACCTGTAACAGGTGGATCAAGCGCTATACCGTGAAACAATCACCAAGTGTGGTGGGTCTCATGTCTTGTGACAGGTTCACGACGTGTGGAGACAAAGATGCGGGGAAGGCTAAATGCGGGTTAAAATGGTGCTTTGGGGTCCAACTGACCAAGCACATCTTGTGCTGCACAGACTGTACAAATCACCACGCGATTCCATTCGAGGCCGTTACTCTATGAGCTTAGTGGAAAGGAGTCATCGTGGGCCAAGGTGCTTTCAAGTCGTAGAAACTCGCTCGGAATTTAGGGGATCTATCATGCATTGCCTCGTATTTTGGATCATGTCTCGTGTCTAGGGCCCATTTTCACGCCTCAAGTTCGACTATTCGGTCTTTCTTGGTGGCTCCACGGCGCCGCCCTGCAGGAGTTGCCACTGCAGGCCGCTGAAGCCAACAATACAGTTGAAACACTCATCCCTGTCCCGCGGAAGCTGCAGTACCCGCTCTGTACCATCGAATTCTTGCAGCACTAGACGGTTTCCAGCGCTGACCGCCTTGTCCTTGGTCAGCGCTCGCAGTTTCGACTTCAGCTTCGAGCTGCTGTCGAGCTTGCGCAACTCGTCAAGTCTGTCATAAGGCACTATCCAGGCCAGTCGGTCGGGAATTGAATGCTGGAAGCGGATGTCGGATGCCGTGATGACCAAACGTCCATGCTTACCTTCGCAGTCTGCGTGGAAGGACACGAGAGATGTAGATCCGATCTCCTTGAGGGTCTCGGCCATGCCATCTGCGTCGGACCTTTTTTGACTACTGATAGCGGATTCATTGAAATCAACCTGCTCCACTCCTCTTCTGGCAACTAGATCTTCCTCGGAGGCAAGACGATTAGCAAGCAGCTCGTCCATTTGGCGTTCTTGTGTCTGCTGCATAATGACCTCGCCAGCGACAGCTTCCTGATTATAGTTGAGATCCCTAACACTAAGCTATCCCAGCATTGCTTGCCGGCGAAGGTAGCCAAACGCCCATTGCGCATTCGTCGGGATGTTGAAGAAGAGATACTGAACCAAGGAAGTGGTGCGCCTGTACTTGGGGTGAAGACTGGATATTGGCCAGCAGACAAAGAACATGAGACCCAAGACCGAGTAGAGGCAGCGGGAGGAGAAATCCCAGCTGGTCAAAGTCATGCACAGCGTCAGAGCCAGCACCATCAAGCTCAACACAGTATTTCTCGGAGATTTCCATTCGCGGAAGTTTGCGAAAATTTCGAGCAAGTCCGCCAGATCTCCCAGATACATTTGTGCGCCAGGACCGAGATCTTTCCCAACCTGGTCTAGCCAATCATCACCGTGCTTTCCAAGGGTTTCGCCAATATGCCATGCGGTGGATTCACTGTCGGCGGCTCTTTTCATAGACTCGCGCATTTCATCTGCTGTGGCGCGGGTGAATTTGTTTCGTAAAGTCGACCAGATGACCCATCCGAATATGGATCCCATGACATGCCCAGAGTATACAAGCACCGAATAGATCAAGAACCATCTCGTCGTTCTCGCCGGATCTTGCCAGCGATATACTGATCGAACATCCATAACCCAGGCCTGCCACGGAGCTGAAATTATCGCAAGTCGTTCGAGATGACTTCTGAGTATATCTACTTCGAATGGGTGTCGGGCAGTGTCATCGATATAATGGGCACCGAAGTCTTGGTAGTAGTAGAGGAGAACGTGACCCAGGTAATTCTTCCAGTCAAACTGTTGCTTCCCAGTCGGAGTTTCCACAGCCGTGTAATCTTCCCACTTGGGACGAGAATACCTGGCGCTGTTGACGACGCACAGTCGATTGACGTGGGTCATGGCAAAGCCGGCTTTCATTTGGTCTCGGTGCTCCTCCAGGTCCATCACACGGTCCAGGGCAACGTCTGTATCCGCGTCCTTTGCTTCAACCGTTCGCAGGACATTCTCCGCAGTCGTCTCTTTCTTTGCCTCATGCAACTTGTCTTCGGCATCGACCAGGTCCACCTCATCCTGATGCGTGGGGGCAGAGTTCAGTGTGTCCGCCGTTTCTCTGGCCGCTTTTGCTCTTGCGCTTCGCTGCGGATGGGTTATGCTGTCGACCGCTCGCTCAATCTTGGTTCCTGCTTTCTCAGCCTTCGTGTGCAGTGTCTCGTGGTGATCCTCGAGCGTTCTTTGCACTTTGTCTGGATTGAAAGCGGGATTGTTGTTCAGGTCAGGAAGTCCCTCGTGAATGTCTGCGTCGAGGTGGTCGACGCCGTGGTGTCCGGTGCGGTTCTTCAGCTTTTGGACCTTGTCTTTAGCTTTGATGCGCAGGTTCTTCAGGCGCTGCTTGGTCTTCCCAGATCCCATGGTCGGGTCACTGCTGTCTGAAGAATCATCCATGTTCGACAAACGAGATGGAGAAAATGCAGGGATTGAGGACAGCTTAGGTAAGGAGTAGGGAACGTCTAGGGGAAAGCGTTGTGAGGAATGCAGCAAGCAGACAATGTGACCTGCAAACAATTGTTCAAAGCAAGGGATCAGTCAGAAGGAGACGAAGGTGGTCGATGGTAGCGATTGAAGGACAGTTGTAGCTGACGCCCGGAACCAAAGGGACACGAAATGGACGGAAGATACAAAGATCCACAGCAATAGATGACGAGAGACTTGGTTTTGGACAGGGAAGGAGCACTACGTACTGACTCTTCCGATGGGCAGATCTCAGAGCGAGGTTGCACACTCTGCGATTGGCCGGACAAACAAAGCTCAGAACGCGTCATGAGGATCTCAAGCAGCAGGGTCTGCAAAGAAAAGGACGCTCTAGGCATGGATCGGGGTTCCTATGGACGGACCCTCATGGCGACGCAGCATGGGAAAGTTGCCTTCTTCTCATGCGATTTGTGATGCGCATCGCCATGCAGTGTGTTCGCGTCATCGCTTGATTTATTCTTTCGCGTTAGCGCGCCCGCCGCCACCTACTACTAAGTAGTCTCCAAGGGCATCCCCGCCACATACCTAGTGAAGGCATTCCTTCCGCTTCCCACAGTTGTCACTCCGCCAGTATCCATATGTCCTGCTGAGTTCGACGTGCTGTTGATGTAAGCTTAGGACGCTTCGCCAGCGCTTTGAGCCGCACTATGCTATGCCCGCATCTGGATCACTCTTGGCATTGTAACACATTCCTTGTCGAGTTCAGCTTTTCTTACTGCCATGGTCTTCTACGTGTTCGTGGCCATGAGGCGGATCGAGCGACACTACACCACTTTGCTAACCTAGCATACGTCAAAGGCATGCTATTGGGCAAATCTTGCTTCAGCGCTGCACTGACTGAATCTATTCCGATGCCTGCTGGCATCGTTGCGCAGCGAACATTGTATGACTCTTGGAAGGCAGCTGGTTGAAAGTCGCAAAAGAGAGGGGCTCATTTTCACGTAATACTGTCTCTCAAGCATCTCTCATTCTGACACTCGATAACAATAGATCGCCACGCAGCCACGAATATGTTCTTATTTTAGCATGAGTCTCGCCGAGACAGTTACGACAGGATGTTTCGAAGGCAGTCGATGGTCGATGCTTGGTGGCGTTGTTCACACTGAAAACATTCACTGGCAGAACAACAAAAGGATGATGATGCTACCGAACGCTTGGACGTGACTGCGTGGTTGATGGCGCTCTTTGTTCGCTTGTGTCAGGCTCATTGAGTGGACCACGCGATATCAGCGATATAATGCATGTCTTTGTCCACGACCTACAAAGCCAATTCCTGCCTTACCTGCTGACTCTCTCAATCTTGCAGCATGTTACATACTTACCAATTCAACAACTCGCAGGTCGAACTTTATTCCAGATTTTCATACAGTGATCGCTAGCAACAGCTTCAGCAAGGTCTCAGAATTACCGCAAACATGCAGCTGCCACACTCTTTTCAGCCCTATGCTATTGTCCCACTCTTGGGCACCTTGGTGGCCTTCATACTCTCCTTTCTCCTGGTGTTTGCAGGTCATACACCGGGTTTCATGGACGACTATGCCGTCTTTACACTCAACACCTCGCGCATCGGCGAGAACCTCGTCCAGTCCTTCGACAACAAGATCTCTGGGCTCAACTTCAGCGGCATGATCGATGTCAGCGACATCACTAAACGAGCCATTCCGGCGTCTGGGATGGAAGGCTTGTCAGTTCGACCCGTTCCTGGTCCGATGCCCACCACGGCTCCCTACATCGTTGAAAGAGGTCTGAGCGACCTTGGTGGCGAGATTGCAAGCGGCCTCGGTGCAGCTGGCTCTGCTGTTGGGAGCAAAGCTACAGCCGTGGCATCTGCGGTTGAGAGCAAAGCAACGGAAGTCGAAGGTGCCGTCATATCCAAAATCGACAGCGCTCTTGCCAAGGCAGAAGGCGCTATCATTGAAGCAGTCAACGATGCATATGGAGATCTCATCAAGGCGCTCGAGCTCGAGGGCTGGTATTCAATCTACATGACGACCACCTGCGAAGGTCAGTACGTGTATCCCAATGGCACAAACCTCACCGTCGGAGCAGTCGCCAACGCACCTCCGAACACCACGCAGACGCATCAGCTAGTCGACTCCTGCAAGAAGCAATCTGCGCTCGACCCCGTCGGCATCGTGCGGATCCTGTACGAGATCGGCATCGTCCTCACCGGCACCTCTCTGCTGCTCGGTATCCGGGGTACCGTACGCTTCAGTCGCAAGCTTGCCCTGCTGAACGCTCTGGCATCCGTGCTGGCTCTGCTGCCGATTGCGTTGGCGTCGGCAGCGGTTCACGGCGTCGCCAACGGAGCAGCCACCCTGGTCAATTTCATTGGGAGCGAGATTGGCGTCGTTGGCCATGCTGGGAATAAGTTCATCGCTCTGTCTTGGGCGACAACGATACTTCTGCTGGTCAATACTATCGTGTGGTCGGTGCTGGCGTTTGTAGGGCAGAACCTTCGTCTTCCAACGCGGAATAGAAGGGGTGAGAAGTTGTACTCTGTCGCAGGTCATGAGATGCAAGCCGGAGGAGAGTCGGAAGAGCCGAGGAATACGTGGTAAAGCAAGTGGCCCGACATTTTTGCGCTCTTGATTACATGGCCCGGTCGCATATAGTCAGCAGCAATCTTGAATGCCATGGACACGATCTTTGCAAAGACAATGGAGTGTTTGAAGCACTGATCAGCTTGGCTTCGTTTCGTGGTCTCGGGCGTAAGTACATCACGTGACATTCGAATCATGGACGACTCGTGGGAATTTATGCTTTTACACGTAGTGCCTCTATTGTCATCAACATCTCGACAGATGACGCCAGGAGCTGTTTCGACTGTTTCGATAAGTTCGATATGCAGCACGTCACGCTAGTTTAATCCGAGGGCTTGACTGGCAGGACCAAGCCAGTAATACTACAACGGCTGATAGCTGATTTGGTCCAAGAAGGATAAGCCGAACCTGTATTCATCCGAGTCGTAATCTAATCTAATCTTGAGGCATATGGCCTATATTGAGCCATTCTAGATTGATCTCTTGCACCTTCCTGCTTCCAGTCTGACTGATTCGTGCTCGACCCTGTAACAGGGAATCTATTGATCGCAGGGTCGTTTCACCAGCCGCTGTCTCAACCAGCCACAAATTCCCACCCTTGTCTCTACCAATTCGTATCAGATCTGAGGTTGGATTTTGCTGAAAAGACTTTTCCAAGCATCGTAATATCCTGAGCGTTGTCCGTCATCGTGCGTCTTTGGAACGTGCTTCACCTCCGATTCAGGGAAATCCGCCTCTGCCAGATTAGCGACGAAGCCTGCGTCACACTGCGATATCCGGTGCACGTTCTAAGCTGCACCTGAGAGATCTTTTTGCGGCTGTTCACCGGGTGTGGGGGCGGGCAAGTCTGTGGCTGTGGCGCTCAACGGCACTTCTGGTGTGATCAACGGCTGGGGCGGCAGCGGGGCCTTCTCGTTGACAGTTTCAGGACTCAACGACAACGCAGCCAGGCTCTGAGTAGGGGTTTCTGAGGCCAAGCTAGCGGATGACGGGGAAGCCGGGTCCGAAGGTGACTTGATGTCGGCGGCAGATATTGGCTTTTCTTCGGCTGCAATAGCGGCCAGTGCAGCAGCACCCATAGTACCAGTAGCCAAGCTCGTCTCGACAGCAGCAGCAGGGACAGGGGTAGACTTGGTCGTTTCGCCGCTAGTACCTGGTCGGGTAGGCTGTCGGGACAGCTGCTTGCTGAGTTCATCGAAGTTCAACGAGCCGATTATCTCGCGACGCTCCTTGCCCTCGGTACTACCCACAGCCACGAGGTCCCATTCATCGTGAGATTTCTGAACCCATCGTAGCGGACCCTGTGGCCATTGGGTGATGCCTTGCTTGAACTTTAGGTGCTGGGCTTCTTCGGCGTCGAGTTTTGGCTTGTCCCCCCAGCCCCAATCAAGCTGACCGCCGTACTTTTTGGGGATATTCTGCGGCTCTATGAATGACGAAAGGGTGGTGAACGCGTTAGACTCGCTGAGAATGAAGATCTTCGATGTTGTGATTGGATCAAACCACCTTTTGATCCAGCTCCAAACGGTGGGAAAGAATGAAGGTGCGCCAACGATCTGCACATTGGTCAGCTCTGGCTACCCATATGCACAAACAGCCCAGATTCCACTCACAAAAATACGATCCAATGTTTCCGGGTAATGCGCAGTAGCAAGCGTACTGGCGTCTTGCATGTGTGAGCGCAAATTCCAGAATTGCTTCAAGCCAACTTTTGAGATATCTACGATGTTATTCGATTGCGATATGGGCGTCTCGGGTGTGGGACGATCCGTCAGCTTGGTGCATAGCGGCATGGTGAAATTGATCAGATTCTCGTAAAGAGCAAAGAGTCGCAACAGACGAGGAGGTACATCAGTGGCGTCCTTGTTCTTGTCTTTTGAATTGCCGATCGGCACATTGACGACCTTTGTGGTCTCTGACGACTTCAGGTATGCGGTCATGGTCTTGGAATTCAAAGGAGCAACCTCGAAGCAGTATACGGGAATACCGCGCTTGTCCCGACGGCCGGTCCACTGCGGGTACAACTGTCTTGTCTCTTCATAGTTTGCAACGTCGATGTTGTCGTAAAGGTCATTGATGTGGTTCTTTTTGCGCCAGGCTTCGGTATCTTTGAACTGCTGCATCGCATCGTTGGGTACAAAACGTCTAGCTCTGAGAAAGCGGCTTAACTAGCGGTCAGCGGACAGGCTCAGACTCTGTGCTAGGATTACGGACATACAGTAGGGTGACATCGTCATGGCTAGCAAGCTTGCCGTGCTCAGCGGGCGTCCAGAGCTTGTTCCCCTGGACGAGCTCCTTGAACTGAACAAGGGCAGTTTGTTGCTCCTCGGTGAGATGGCCGAGGTGGCCCTGTGGGTAACCAAACTCGCCGGTTTTGGCGCTGATGGACTGCCCGGTGTGGACGCGCTGAGCTTCGTGGCCGTCAGCCATTGTGAGCGGATAGTGTGGAGGAGCGGACGAGAGGTGGTGCAGAAGCGAGGCAGATGGGCTTTCGGGATTGGAAGCAGCTGGCGACGAGTGCTGGATCGAGAAGCGGGAAAATGTCGGTATGTCAGCACTCAAAGGCCGAAAGTACGAAAGCTAAGTAGGTACTACTTTAGGACCGAAACGGCGGCAGCAAATGACGCAGCGCAACGCCCGTTGCACGGGATCGACGGCATGCATGGCGAACATCGTGCGGCGCCAAAAGGCTCCCCGAGTTCCACGGATCCACTGCAAACCGCCTTTTCCGCCGACGCCTCCCTCCCTTATCAAGCTTCACCTCCCCGGAGGTGCCAGCCAGAGATAAGCTAGATTAAACCTCGCCAGTAGATCGATTTATAGAAGTATCTCGCCGTCCGTCGTAGTCCAACGCGTAAATCTTTTCCCTCTGCACCATTTTTGAGGTCCAACACAAAGCATAATCCGGATGCATAAGTGGGAGCACGAGCTCAAAGGGGTACTGCTCCAGCCCTGGCATATCTACGCTGTTCTTCGCACGAGTATGTACACTAAGGAATATACGACTAGCACACATGGTCGCCAAGCTAGCATGGCGAACTCGACTGTTCTCTTGACGAGAGGATTGGGTGGAATGGCCGGTCCGAAGCATCAGATAAACGAATGTGCATGGGATCCACCCCTGTTCGGCTGGACGAGATGCCGCCACGACGAGCCCGACTTACTCAGGACAAGGCATCACCGCAATAACGATCTCGATCTTGCGCAACCATCGTCAACAGCTGATAGTAAGTGCATTGGCTACCCAGAATTGCTTTTCAATGCCAAAACCGGCCTCTTGAACGCGAGAACGCCAAGTATTCTTTTGTCTTATCACTCTAAATGCCAACGTATCCTCCGAATGCTTTTGTTTCGAGTCATGATCGTGGTCACGTTATCAGACATCCTAGGACCAGGCGCACATGTTGCAGGTCGTTGCCTGCCTGACTTCGCTTCTGTACCTGTCGGGATGTCGCCGCTGCCTCTAGTGACGATGAGTTTGGTCCGAGAGAGGAACGTTGGATATGCATATGTCGTCAACAGCGCTTGAAGATGCAACCAAGGTCTGGGAATGGAACGATCATAAAGGCCGTGCCGCAGCCAGCTCCAAGCCCTCCTCGCTCTCTTCGTCTTCACTGCCCTCGGCACTCTCATCGGAATCCATCCATGTCTTGCCATTATGACGCTCCTCCACGACGAAGGCGTCGCCGGCGTAATCCCCAATCGATCTCCAGCCAGGCCAGAGCGATCGAGACAATTCGACTGTGGATGCCTGCTCGGCCGAGCTCGGATGGCCTCCTGAAGCTGGCCGCGCTGGAATGAGGGGCTCGAAGAAGCTCGACCACCAGTAGGGTGCTGCAAGCCCCGAGACAGTGTCTCCTCCGAGGTTCTTCTCGAGAGCTGCCAACTCTTCCGCATAGCCGGAAGGAATGGGAACCTCTATTGTGATGCGACCCTCGACGTATCTGGCTGGAATCTGGAGCGCATCCGAGAATTGTTTGCACACCTCAGGGGGCGTCAAATAGTCAAAAGCAATGGGAACCCTACGAAAAGTCAGTCACTGGCTTTGGCGAAGCTGGGGCCTGTAATGGAGCTCACCTCTTCTTTCCCCACTTTTCTGGGCCGTCTTTGAATATTTGCAGAACAGCGGGTCCAAAATCATGTTCGCAGTCCAGCCAAGGAAGCTTTTTGTCTGCAGGGAACGGAGCATGCCATTCGAGACCAAGATTGCCATCGCGTCGGCTAGGTCCATTGTTGTTGCGGCCGTTGTTGTTTTGTGGCATTTCTCCATCCTGCCATTGACCTTTAGGACCCAGTTCGACCTCGCGCATCTGGAAGAGTGGGTAAGAGAGAGTAGTGAAGTTGTTGTGGTAAATGCCCGTGTGGACTATGGTAACACGACCACCGAGCTTCTCGAGTGCATACTGCTCAACCCTGGCCTTGCCCCTCCATTGAGGAAGACCTTTCCATCCTTTATGTTCCGAGTCGCCCGTTTCGTGATCTGGCATGGAGGAATATACAACGTGTTGGACCCCACTGGACAGGGTAAGATCGACACATTGTCGGCCTATGGCTTCTTCGTCGTCAAAAGCAGTGGTGTTGACAAAGGCATAATGAGCGCCGTTGAAAAGCTGTCTCAAGAAGGCCTGGTGGGCCAAGTTGCCGGTGAAAAGCGTGGTATTTTGCAGCTCCGCCAGCTCACCCGCGACGAGGGGCGAATGGTGGGCATCAGCGACGTGCGCCCTGACTGAAAACCCCACTGCCGAGGCTACTCGAGCGATGGATGCCGCCTGACGACCTGTGGTGTTCAGAAGGACAAGGATGCGAGCCATGTCAAGATGGATGGCGTCGCCCCGACGGCCATTCAAGAGCGGGGAAATACGTCGGCCAGGAACGAGAGCAGGCTTGTTTCAGTGGTTCTGTCCGCGAAGAAGCTCAGTGCGAACAAGAATGTGAGTGAAGAGCTTTTTCAACGTTCAGAAGGCTATGGCCGGCCAAACGGCATCGATCTTCTTCTGCGGACTCTGGTTAGGTGGCTTGGCCGATTTAGGGTAAGATGGAGCTGTGGAGAGATTTAGCTCCAGCATTGAAGAATCTCTGGGCGAAAAGCGCAAAAGTCTGCTACCGCTTCCCAACCGAGCTGGAGATGTGGTGAATGCCGTCAGAGTCTTGGGCAGGACGTGCAGAGACGGTGCAGGTGCCCAGATCTGGATAGTGAAGATGAAATGAGAGTACCGTACCTGTCAGAGCCGCAACAGGCAGGGCAGACAGCCCGATGCTCGGCGCGAAGATAGAGTTTCCGTGCTTATTGTTAAAGCTCGTGCGTGCAGCAAGATGGCCGCGCAGAGAAGGGCAATGCCGTACAGTAGGTACCAATAGCAGACTCGGCCGGCGCGGGCACGGATGCAGACACGATGACGCCCAGGCTCGATTGCCGCTGCAAGGCCCTCCTTGTTCCTCGTGCTGAGACGAGACTCTCTCTCGAGATCAGGTCGCGTCGCAGCACCGTCTCGAAGGTTAGTCGCGGCAGAGCAGGGGTTTCGTGCTGTATTTCTTCGACCGACTCGGACGATGGGCGCTCAGACTGGTGGGCTGCGCAATGGCCGCCACGTGCATGTGGGCTGCTGGATAACGACGCCAGAAAGTTTTTGTGTTGAGCCGCCCGTCAGCACTCTACGCTGGACGCTCTGTTCTGTCCTGTTCTGGCGGAGCTCCTCTCCGTGTGCTCGTAGGGCTTGCGACTGAGAGTCGTTGAATCAGGACGTGGTTGGCAAGATGCGCAGGACAGAGAAAGGCGAGCCGACAAATGGCCCCCCGACTGCCCGCTATTATATTCTTCCCGTGTCTCGATCGAGACATTGGGTTCAGTCTCACACCCGGTAGCGTGCTCGTTGCATCCCATCTGATGCCTCCCATCTCGACTGAGGAGGGGCTTCAGGGACCTGCGATTATCCGATTGTTTTTCGAGCGAGGCGTCGTCGAATGGCGTCCATCTCAGCGTCACACCGATCTGATAAGACGCCAAACTGTCCCTCTGTCTACCTACGGTTCTACGCGCCAGACAGCTCACTCCATGTCGCTTACGGCCGGCAGCCCAACCTACTTCGTATAGACGCATCGGCCCCCGCAAAATGACTCCTTCGTGCACCTGCTGACCAGCAGGAGTTGCGGCTCCGTCGTGCCAGATGTGACACAGACGCAACCAAAGCCGCTTCAACAGCCTTTTTGGAAAGCTAACAGATGCAGAAGGTAAAAAAGAGCGCGAATTTGCGCACAGAGACGGCGCAGATCATGTGTGACGGAAACAACGAGATGGACGGTGAGAGGAGCCGACTCGGTGCGCCGACTGTTAAAGGAAGGCTTTGGCCATCCAGATCTCGACTCTTCCCGCTTGCTCTAGCGAGTGAGTCTATGAGTTCCATAAGCAAGCCGGCTCCACCTGGTGCGACCGTGTCGGCTACGATTCTTCTTGCAAACCCACAAAAATTTCGAGTCTTCTCCTCGGAGAGCCCGGGACATCGGAAAATGGGATCACGATCGTTGCTGTATGATTAGTAGCTTCGCTGCTGCTCTGTGAGCGAAGATTCGATTTCAAGCCCGCAGAAAATTTTTTTATTCGTCATTATCTGTCAGCACCAAGCCGCTAAGGAAGCACGCGCTTCGGACTCCCATCGTGTCTGAGACGAAAGCAAGCAAGCAAGCAAGATGCATGGTCAGGACGAAAGGGTGCTCAACGTGGTCTCTGAGTGTACCGGGCAAGGATCGCAAGCGCTTTGAACAGGCACACTCACTCGACGTCTCTTCCCCGCATCTCGTGCATGCGTCCTCCAATCGTGCCCTGCTCGGCTGACTGCCCGGCCCTGACTAGCATTAGTGGCCGCCCTGCCTAAAGCCAATATCCATCACAGCGCCCACTGATCACTCATTTCTTGTCTTGATGCTTTCGCCACAGTGCTGGTAATCGTGTCTCCTGCCGGGCTTCGCCACCGAGAACGTCCGAGATTGACTGTATGGACAATTGTCGAATTGACACACGATGTTGGCGAAAAGTCATATAGAGACGAAACCGCGGCCCCATCTCGGCGGCCGTACCTATGCAAACCGACTTCGCTTGAGCCGCCGTCTCTGGCCTGCAGACTTGTTCCAGGATAGGTACTCTTCGACGTCTTTCGCGTCCTACAGACGAAAGCTCACAGATGTATAATTAAGAAGATATCATTGGAGATGCTGTCGACGTTCTTCAAAGCAATGTCAGTCTCCCTTTCTACGTGTTCTCTAACATGCTCGGCATTGGGTCGTACTCAAATTGCCAGAGACCGACCACACCAAGTTTTATCCACATGCACGTCGCTGAAAGTCTTCGCCGGTCCAAGGCAAAGCATCATCAATCGGTCATTCGACGCATCGTGAACATGCCCTGATGCGTGTTTATACTTTCAATCCCTACCTAGCAGCAAGGAGCTTGCCGGATGCGCAAGCACTGTCCTAGAACTATGGCGCAAGGCGTCAATGAAAGGTGGAGCGGCGATGAAAGACAACGGCGATTGCACGGACAAAGAACGAGCCTTTGGTCGATCCAAACTTTGAGCCAGGCCGCAAGTTTTCTTGAAGATAGTAGATGGCCCCAATTTTGGTTTCCCATGACCGATTGCCAGACCTCCAAGAATCATCGACTCATCCCTACCCTCTCATCCGCGCTGGGAGACATCAAGTTCACTTGCTCGGGCAATGTTATAATTGCGGTAGATCATAGCGTTTGCTCTTCGAATTCCACCACGCTAAGATTCGCGAAACAGGGTGGACGATGTGCTGGGGAGTGCTACGTATAAGGCGAGGTTGGCGCTGAGGTTACGTGAGGTTTCACCGCCCTACGTTTCGGCCCTTGGCCAACCTCACCTCGTCGACTCGACGCGATTTCCCCAAATCGGTGATATCTGCGGTAAGGAACGCGATTTTCAGCTTGGAGCCACGCCCGGACATTACGGCTTATCAAGGTCTCACGTCGAATGCTATTTTTACCTGGGGAAGTCGATTCTCTTGGAAGTACAGTTTGTATCTTATTGGAAGCAGGTCGCAAGGCCGATGGCATGGTCGAACGGTGCGGCGAGAAAGCGGACAAGCAAGAATAGGATTGATCATCACAGTTCTCACACAGGGCAGACGCGGTTCGATTGTGATTATAGTTGATGCTGAATGCATGATTCTCACGGTGTCCTTTCTCTTCAGTATGCTTATGTCATGTCGACAGCGGGTGCTCTCCAAGGTTGTAACGCGGGCACGGGTTGGTTGACTGTGTAGGCGACCAATGAAGGTCGGCGTCAAGT